>CACKRE030004283.1:72167-91387 GCA_902602495.3 Ectocarpus sp. CCAP 1310/34
CACGAGCAAGCAGAAGAGAGCCAGAGTAGATGAGAGGGATTCAAAACACTGTAACAATGGTGTACGATCTCTGGTGGGAACAACAAGAAAAGCAGTCAATGAGCAGCGCTGTAAAACGACAGTTGAAGTTTATTAACCACGAAAACATTATCGCGAATATTGTAGCAGCAAGCCAACGCGAGGAGTCCCGAAGTCAAGTACCCGCACAACTGATGCAGTAGCTGCTGTAGATCCAGCGCTAGGGGATAGCACCCAATAAGGCAAGTAACCGCTTGTTCAGCGCCGCAAGCCTTGCACGTAGCTACCGTAGCTAGGTCCAACCAAATGAGAACTGAATGTAATGAAGAACTTGTACGTACTTCTTTGACAGAACCCAAATGATTGGTGTCCCACGTTGGCCGAGGGATGCTGCCTACTCGGGCGACCCTAGTTTTTTGTAACTGTGTACCCCTCATTTTTGGCGGCCCCTCCATTTGTTTTTAGTCTCGCAATCCCTTTCACCCTGTACCATCACTCCTCGAGATTTGTTTCTAACCTCGCAGTACTTCTCACACCTTTCACCCTTCACCTTCACCCGTCGAGATATGTTTTTAATCTCGCAATACTGTGCACCTCTTTCACCCTTCACCTCCACCTGTCGTGATTTATCTTGTATCTCGCNGTCCCGGGATTCGGAATTATCCTTATCACGTTTGTCGGTCCCCCGCTGAGCACGCCCACCGCNGTCGTTTTTGCACTCCGCACGGGTGTGCGTAAAGCGTACGTTACTGAATCTGCAACCAGTAAAGTCACATTACTTCCTAGGTTTGGCGGTGTCGGACTTGGCAGTACCAGCAAACGATACTTTCGCCTTCGCCCGCGCGGGAGGGTCCCGGGATTCGGAATTATCCTTATCACGTTTGTCGGTCCCCCGCTGAGCACGCCCACCGCGTTGCGCGCCGTATGGTCCACAACTGGACATGAACGCCACCTGCCCTGAAATATAGTTTTCAATGGCAGTAATGCGGTTCTTGTTGTCGTCCGCAGTACTTTGGAGCTGCGCGGGGCGAGCAGAGCCGTGTACGGTAGAGGCGGTAGCCGGGATGGGGGCAGGGGGCGAGCGCAGTTTTATTGGACTCGTGTCTACGAGCACGCGCCTTCGACTCCATGAAAGAATCGGATGGATCTGCCCGCATCATCTGGACGCGAATATGGGGGTGTACACCGTTTTCGAAAGATGCAGTGAGAGCTTGGTTGAAAGCGTGTTCATGAGGTAGTACATTCAGCGGACCTGTACGTTCAGCTTCGGCTAGAAGTCTGGCATACGCGCGTGGTCCTCTGAGCGCAAACCCGTCAACTGATTCGCCAGTCTTCGCTTCGAATGTCATGACATCACGTGCAAGAAGAGCTATCCGGTTGGCGGGAGCGAACGATGTGGTGAAAGCCGTGACCCATTCCTTCCATGTTTTCGGAGGTGTGATTCGGACCACTTCCCCACGTGCACGCAACGCATTTAGCTGAGCTGGCGGTCGCCATTCGAGAGATGAGCCAAGCATGAGGCTGAGACTTTGAGCTGCGGCACCTCGCACGAAGAGCGCGAGATGTTTGATTGCGCGGTGATCGATTGTGCTTTGAGAGACGTTGTCTGCAGACAACAGACCGATGTGTGCCCTGTAAAGTACCATTTTTTCCGGAACATTTTCGTGAGGCAGACCCTCGAGCTTGAGATCAGGAGGTAGGTCAGTAGCTTTCTGAGTAAATCGCGCCGTGCAAATCACGTCCTGGTTTACCGCGGTTTGGGTTACCAGGGTAGGGTTGTACTGGTTTACCGTTTGCTGGTTTACCTGGTTCGGTGAGGCCTGGTTTACCGGGTTAACAGGTGAATTGTCGGTGTAGCCATTTTCCTTGCAGGGGTCTGTTGAACACTTACTTTGCTGTCGTGTGCATACCAGAGCGATTTTCTGCTTGTAGATCGGGGGCAAGCGAACGCGGATTCACCTTCTGGATGTCTTGCTGGTGAGCGGCTCCCGGCATAAGCATGCTAAGGACCCATGCCGGCGGGGCCTTTTCCGCCTCCACTGCCTTTGAGACCGCGCTGACGAGATTGGCCTCCAGCGGCCCGCCGCTTGCCAGGAGCGGTGCACTCTGCTGACTGGCGGCGCCGGCGCGGTTCTGCAGGATGTCGTGAGCGAGGTCGTCGTCGACGTTGTCGTCATCGTCATCGTCGTCGTCAGGGGGTGGGTCGGTGTCGAGGGTTTGGGTTTTACCAGCCCTGGCGACGTCGCTAGCGCTGCTGTTGTTGTCGCTGTCACGACCGTCACCCAGGGCGTGGAAATACCCGCGATGGTGACTACTTTGCGAGGGTGCTACGCTCGCAGCCGCACCGGCGGATTCCCCAACTTGGGCAGGCTTCGGCTTTCCCTCTTGGGGCTTAGCCGAGCCGTGGCTGGTAGTGGCAGCAGCCTCGGGACACCGCGTTGCTGGCGGTTTGGGCGTCAGCTGCTTTTGCTTTTATGCTGTTGCTGCTGTTGTTGCGATCCGCCGTCCTTTTTCTTCCATTGCTTTCTTGGATTGGAGCCCATGTTTCACACGTGGGTTGCAAAGATAGAACGCTTCGTCGAACGCCACTATGGGGCCCTCTACTCTGGGTGAGCGGAGAGTCCGGGGTTGTGGTGGCTTTGTGCTGCCACCGGAGGTTGGCTGTATTCCTTTGGTACAATGTGGCGAGGAAGGCCAAGCGTGACCGAGCGAACTCATTCAAGCTAGGGTGGTTCGGAGAGTTTGCGAGCCTTCGTGGACCCATTTTCCCACTCTCCTAAAGGTCCATCAACTCTTCGCAGCCGTTGGGAATCACAAGAGTTGTGAACCCTCGGAGAACGGTAATCTATTTTCACAATTCCCTCAGATCCTACTCTTTATGTACGTGTATCTGTGCTCCCTGAATCTCCACATCCTGACCTCCACATACCGTAATCATCGGAGTCTTGGCACACTGTGCGGTCGCTTTATTAGGAGTTTCGAACTTCAGACTTTTGTCGCACAGGTGTGCGAAGACCCCGACATGTGCCAAGTTCGCGATACCTGTGCGGAAATGCAGTAATTGTTTTGGTCTAAGAAACAACGCACACCCCTGTGCCAAGACCCCGATATGTGCGGTGCTGTTTAAATCCAAAGCGGATGATACGGAGACTTTCGGGGAATTGCCACCACAACAGTTCCGTGGCGGAGAAGTAGCGGCGGAAAATCGGGAAAATGCCCGGGATGGAGCTGCGGCTCGACCACTCGCAACGCGCGGCTACAATGTCGGCGGGTGCAAGCGCGGGACTTGCCGACGCCTCACAGGCATCACAGGCCTCACAGGCTAGTGCTGGCGTCCTTCCTCTGCGTATCAGGGAGCTGCCGCTGGGGACCCGAAGGCAACCGGCGAGGCTATCGATGAGATGCTAGCCGCCAACGACCCCGTCTAAAGCAGCAACGGCAAACGCGCGTATCCGGAACCCAACTTCCCGATCGAGCGGTCAGGAGCAGTGGGAGGGAAAGGGAGCTACCCCATCCGGTTCAAACTGAACGCGGCGGCCTACACACGGGAGATCTGCCCGTGCGACGATCAACCGGTGGGAAACAACGGCGCGGCGAAAGTTCTCCAGGTGCCTCGGAAGCGTATCATCGAGTGGCTGAAGAAGGAGGAGCAGCTCAGGGAGTCACTGACCCCAAGCTTTCCAAGGCCAAGCAGGTTCACAGCGGAGGGAAAGCTTCGACAGTCGACGCCGAACAAGCCCTTGTGGACTACATCAACGAGCAGCGCAAGCAGCACCGTGGTTGTGGTAATCGGGAGGTGATGAACAAGCTGCTCGAGCTGAAGCCTGACGCCCTTGGCGGGATGCCGGCGAATGCGAAACCGGAGGAGGCGCTGGCTTTCAAGGTCAAATTCAACTCCTGGTACCAACGGTTCCGCAAGCGGAATGGGTTCAGCATCCGCCGGCGTACCAGCGTGGGCCAGAAACTGCCCAAGGGGTTCGAGGGTATGGCGTGAGCGACGGTGATGAAGCTGCGCGAGGCTCTCGTACAGTGTGCCGGTGAGATCTACGCTCTGCGCCACCCGCCGGCACCTCACGAGAGCCCCATCAAAGGGTAGGATCTGACTTCCGAGCAGCTCGTGTCTGTGGAGGCGGAGGTTATCGAGGAACTCGGCAAGATAGACCAGACGCCAGTCCAGCACGAGATGCCGGGCGAGACCACTCTGGAGGAGACCGGTGCGAAGGATGCTCGCATCACCACAGGAGGTGAGGGCGAGCTACTATTTTTGTCAAAGTTTTGTGTGGTGTGCGGATTTTTTGTCGTTGGACATTTTTTTTTGACACATGTTTTTTTTTGCGTGCCGGTACACGGTGCGATGTAGCTCTATCTGTAGACACAGGAGGGTTGCTACCTTTTTCTGCGGGATTATTCTAAACTTCCTTTTTCATTGCATCCAAACTATCAACCAACTTAGTTTTCGAAACGCCCGGTACCGTTTGCATCCATTGTATCAACCACACACCGCTGTCTTCGCAGAAATATTCAACACTCTACTCCCCCTCCCCCCTCCCCTCGCGTTGATTTTTCCCCCCTCCCCTTAGGCAAAGAGAAGGAACGCTTCACGTTCGTTCTGGCTGTCATGGCGGACGGCAAAAGGTTTTGCCGCGCATCATCGTCAAGGGCACGCCGTTCATCCCCCCGACCGTTAGCGGCAAGGGCAAGAGCACCCTGCCGCGGAAGAACTACGTCGCGTGGGAGAACCATCCTGCGAACCGCGCCGAGCACGGCCATCCTGCCAACGGCATGTCCTTCGGCGTGCAGGAGAAGAGCTGGAGTGACCAGCGGGAGTGCAACGGGTGGATCTCGGGCAGCTGGAAGCTCCGTCCCAACAACGGCAGCATCGTCCAGCAGCGCCCGTGCATCCTGGTGCTGGACGACGTCAAGTGCCACAAGTACGAGGGTTTCATCGCCGCCCTCAAGAGAGACGCCAACACCATGGTCATCTTCATCCCAGGCGGGTTGACGCCCTTGCTCCAACCGCTCGACCGCATGCTCAACAAGCAGATGAAGCGGCTGCTTCGGGGCAAGTACACCGCCTACAGCACGTCGGCGGTCGCAGACGCCCGGTCGGGGAAGCTGAAGCCACCGGAGCGTGGGGTCGTCTCTACGTGGTGCAAGGAAGCGTGGGAGTCCATCACCCCCGAGACGGTGAAGAGTTGCTTCAAGATCTGCGGTCTCACGCTCGCGCTCGACGGCAGCGAAGACCACGCCTGGTGCGATCACGACTTCGGGGAAGACTCCCATGACCTTCTCGAGGAGCAGCACGCCGTGTGGCTCGCTGAGCACCCCGACGTGACTCTCCCGCCGCTCAAGCTGCCGAAGG
The DNA here is from genome assembly GCA_902602495.3 of Ectocarpus sp. CCAP 1310/34. NCBI lineage: Eukaryota > Phaeophyceae > Ectocarpales > Ectocarpaceae > Ectocarpus > Ectocarpus sp. CCAP 1310/34. The sequence goes on from CACKRE030004283.1 coordinate 77,548, forward strand.
TACCAGGGGGGTTCGACTCCAACCCCATCACGGCTGCTCAGAAGGAGGTCGAGGGGAAGCTGCTACCCTACGTCGCTGATGAGAGCGACAGCGAGGTGGAGGTCTTGGAGGGCGATAGCGACGTGGAAGTCGTCGAGGGGCAGGGGGGCGGGGGCGCGGAAGGAAATGTAGTCGAACTTTGAACCATAGTCCTTTGGGATTTCCAGTGAGATTGGATGTTTTTGCGATGGTAGGGGCGCGGGCACGAAGTAGGTTGGACGCACACAAAGACCAACAAAACAATCAAGGAGGCAATCATGGCGTGGAAGAGAGAGCAAGAGCTTCGAGCCAGATGACCTTCACTACAACAAACGACGCAGGGCCAGAGAAGGACTGCCGAAAAGCAATGATTATGAGAATGATGATGGTGGTGAAAGTAAGGAGGATGATGATGGTGAAAGCACCCCAAAACAAGCAAGAGTGCCAGGTAGCAGCCTTCTTGGTAGACGCGTGCAGTTTTCTTCTGTTGCTATACCTTTTCCTCTCTCATTCAGAGAATAGCTTAGTCTCCCCCATGCCGCCCCCTCACGGGGTTCCAGATAATTGCATTTAGTGTCTTGTGTTTTGAACCGCACTGAGACTGACGTCTTTTCATTGGCCAGCCGGTTAGCGCGGTCTATGCGAGCAATCAAGACACAGACACACACGGACAGCGACAGAAGCAGCACCGAAACGAGGGTACACGTGCTGCTACAGACCCGAAGAGCTCTACGCAGAGGCGCCTTTCGAGGACGGTGATCTGGCGATGATAGCAGCGCATTCCGCCAAGCGGGTGCACCAGGCAGACATGAGGTAATTTTTCCCATAGTGCAGGCGGGAGGTGGTTGTTTGTTTTCTTGTAGTGAGCGTCCTGTCTTGTTTTTTATTTCTTTGTCTTTATTTATATCTTGCAACATCGAACGAGGGTAACGAGGACTGAGATTTAGCTTCGTTAGCTACGTATTAATGTAGAAGAGTTGGTTCGCGCGACAGCAGTTCAGGGTGTGCAGTGTACAGTGCGAGTGCTGAGGCAGGAAGAAAATAACGGTGGAATTTAAAGGAGGTGAAGCCGTGGGCGGTAGCTTGCTCCTAGAGATAGATGAAGGTTCTGTCGTTGACACGCTTGTCCACGACCATGTTGAGATGGGAACGTTGCCTGTTATTGCTGAGAGACGATCAGCAAGGGTCTGAGATGAAGTGGGGATCCAACTTTATCTCAGGGGGTACACAGAGTAGACAATTCTAAGGGGGTACGGGTCAGAAGGGTTTACCTCCTGACCGACCCGCATCCTCTCAACAATAAGATGTGCCCTAGTCATGCTAGCAGCCACACTCCTTAACACCAGCCCACCCTGAATATCATATATGCAGATTTTATACTCAAATAATTGCTCAAATCCTAAAGCTACAGTATGATTTAGCTGATGATTTATGATCATGAATCGAAGATATGACTCTTCACAAAACATCCAAAAGGAGGGTCAGTCGTAGAAATATCCCGAATCAACCCCCCACACCATCATTGAGATGAAGAATGCGAACGGTCACGAGACCGAACATCGACATCTCAATGACAACGCTTGAAGGGATAAAGCTACGAAGAATATACATTGCTGCAGAGAACGCTATCATCCTGAACAGACGACGACAGAGGAAACAAAGCCAATGTCCAAACGACATACACCACTCTTTTACGCGCACCCGCGTGTATCACCACAGGAGAAACGAGGGTGACTACCCGAGAGAGTCCAACATTCGGTGACGAAACTCAAAACTCAAACAAGTATCCGAACGAATACGGCCTTTGATACTGGACGCGACGCAAAGGGAAAACTCAACGCAATTTAGGACAACGTCAACGAAAGGCAGGAGACAAGAACGACAGGCAAAGGCACGGAGAACGATGGCCAGCGTGCCAGGGTACCCAACTCGTGTAAGGAGACGGCAAGGGCAACATCTCATGGGGACCAAGGACGAAAAGCACAAACGATTAATGCAAGAGAGGCGGTCGACGAACTGCGCCATAGCTCGCTGGCGATACGCATCATACAAAGACATAAAACACAGAAAAGTCGTTGAGATTCACACAACAAGACGACGACTTAGGGGCGTTACTGTGATGAAGGTGTCGTCCGAAGGTGGCGATGATGGAGACGAAGCAGAACGAAGTGTGGGTGACGACGAAAATCCACGAGATAAGGCGACGCCACGGGATGGAATCCCGAAGCACCAAGCGTATGCGACACTCCTGCGGCACGATGGAGCTAAAACAAAAACACCATTAAGACAAACATAAGTTGGCAAACAGTATAACCAGGAACACCCGGGAAACTCGGTGTCCAAGTGTCCCGCGGCAAACAACAACGACGAAACTTGGGGAGCTCTTTTCCAAGTGTTCAGAGGCAAACAGCACCGACGAAACTGGGGCAACTCATTTTCAAAGTGTTCAGAGGCAATCAACACCGACGAAACTTGGGGAACTCTTTTTTCCAAGTGTTCAGAGGCAAACAACACCGACGAATCTTTGGGAACTCTTTTTCCAAGTGTTCAGAGGCAAACAACACCGACGAATCTTTGGGAACTCTTTTTCCAAGTGTTCAGAGGCAAACAACACCGAGGAAACTTCGGTGGGAGGCTGTCGAGAGAACCAAAGACCAACACCAACGAAAAAATGAAGCAACGGCGAGAGAGAACAGACATCCAGGTCGCGGCAGTTCACTGATTGAGACGAATGCAGGCAACAAGGAAGAAGGATTACTCGCCACTGCGTGTCTTGAGGCGGCGTTGCCCCAGCGTCCAAAACAAAAAATAAGCCAACGAAAGAACAGAGACAGGACAGAAAAAAACAAAACAAAACAAAACAAAACGGAAGGTGACAGAAAAAAAGAAATCAAAACGTAGGCGAGAAGGATGGCACAAAATACCAAAATAGGCCGATTGGTATATGAAAACGACGACGCTAAGAAGAAATGGTAGGAATAGCCGACGGTAAGGAGTCAGCAAGGAGAGAAGTGCGACCACGGTTGTCGCCCAGAGTGCGCGAACGATATTTCTCGAAACACCATGATCCACAGACGGCGACCAAGGCGGTGGAGTAGAGGTGGGCAGGCAGAGGGAGAACGCTTGGGGCCGGGTCATCCAAGAATCGAACGATGTACGAGCCGCCCTGATGAGCACCAATACGTCCAGTCCACCACAGTCCATCACGGGCCTTGTACCACAGCCGCGCGCCAACAGGGAGGGGCGAAATGCTGAAACGACGAAGCCAAGTCGCGTGAAGCACAAGATCAGCCCCAAGAGGCAAATACATCTGCACGATTCCGGGCTAGCTCCTGCTGTCCCGCGCGAGTCCGAGCCACTCGATATGTACGGTTACCCTGCTTGCTTTGGCAGACCTCCCGGGACCAGTACAAGAGGATGTGTCGACGGGATTGATCAAGGTCGGATTCCCGTTCCCATGAAGGAGTAGTCAGGCCTAACCAATGCGTCTGGTACAGGGCAGAGAGAACGCCGCTACGGCCCCGCACCAGTTGATGTCCCGATATGTAGGCGACCTCGAGGCGCCCGACAGGCACCGACACATCATCCGCGGTGACGTGGAAAGGTGGACATTAATCTCCGAACGAGTGCAGAACATAACGCGAAGGCTCGGCGGGTAGAGATTGCGGCAAGTCTTCCGTCTCGTACGGATTGCGACAGGGCTTGAAACGAAGGACAGGCACGCGACAACGAGCTGCCGGGCCGGAAAGATCGGAAGGCAGGTCCAGGTAGAGGAGTTTGCGCGCCAACGGGCGGCCGTCCGGAACGGAGTCGGCAGAGGCGGGACCCACCGCAAGAACTTTGTGGGGCCCCGTCCAGGAAAGTGCGAATTTGGCCTTGAGCACCTGTTGGTCCGTGTCCTTCTGCACACCCTGTCGAATTGTAGCAGCCGTGTTGTACACTCCAGACCACCCGCCAACGGCAAACTGAGGGAAGTTGTGAATGGCGTCCAGCAGGGATGAATTGCGGCGTTCGACTCGCGAAATCTTCAGGGTTTTGTACTCACGGACAAGTTCGTAGGCCCGGCGCTGGCGATCGACAGTCAGGTTGCAATAATCGAGTTGATCGCGGGCCAAGCTTTGATGACCACCTACCGTGGGATGATCGAAGACCGAAAGCGGGAGTCGCGGGATGCGTCCGATGTGGATCTCGTTTGGCGCCAATCCAGTAGACTGGTTCGCGGAATTGTTGTAGGCAAACTCAACGTGCGGGAGATGTACGTCCCAATCGTGTTGCTGTTCGTTGACGACCACCGCAAGCATCTGGGCCATCGTGTGGTTGACGCGTTCAGTGCCGCCGTTGGTCTGTGGGTGTTAGGAGCTGGTGGTGGCCTTTTTGATCTTCATCACGTCGTAGATCGCCATGGAGAGCTTCGAGCAGAAATGCAGTCCGTTGTCCGAAAATAACGTAGTCGGACATCCCCACTTGGTCATGTATTGGTTGACGAACATGTGAGCCGTCCCTTTCGCCGTAAATTCCGCCGCTGTAACTGCGAACATGTCGGCTCTCCGACTAAAATGGTCTGTGAACAACAAAATGTAGGGTTGCCCTTGGCAGTCACTGGCAGAGGTTCGAAGAAGTCGACGCCGAAGACCGTACCAGGCCCCTGCGGCAATGGCATAGCGAAGGCGGGCCGCCGAGCAGTCTGACGTGAAGTCTTGCGAGCTTGACACACCAAACACGCCCGAAGCCATCAGCGCACGGAACGATCCAAACCAATCCACCAGTACAAGCGCTCGAGCAGACGCTGTGTACGATGGACGCCGAGATGGAATGACGCGGCGGTATGGCATGCATGAAGGACCCACGGACGCATCAGCATTGGCACGTAGACACGGGACACGCCAGTATCCGGCAGACGAGTGGTCCTGCCGCCAGAGCGCCCAACCGGCGACGGCGCCGATTTATGTGCGAGGAGGGTGATGTTGTCGTCGGTCGTGTGCAGTCTGATTTTCGCTGCCAACACAAGCACATCATCCAACCGAGGGGAGCGAAGAGGAGCACGGAGAGTGAGCAAGTTCGGAGGGGGTGGGGAGGGAGAACCGTGGGACAAAAAACGCATAGCCACCACACACTCGCCCTCCCGCTGTTGTTCCCTAGCCCAGTCTATAGTGCTGAAACTCTAAACACAAGCTCGCAAGTGGGAGGTGTCCAAATCAGAAGATGCCGAAAAAAGATCAGGCGATCCAACGGAAGAGGCTGAAGAAGGCGAATCCTCAGCGACTGGGGCAGCCGCAGTCCGTGGTGATGTCCGCAAAGGGGACATCTTGAGGGGTGAAGACGCAGGCGAAACCTGTAGAGAAGGCAAAATCAGGGATGCAGGGCGCGCCGCTGACGGCGAAGACACCGGTGGCGCAGGAGCAGTGGACGAAAACGCTGATGCCGGCGTTGCGGATGGCTGCAGCAGACGCGCGGCGGTCCGGGTGGTCTTGTTTGGCGAGCGGGACCTGCTAGAGCGACGGGCAGGCGACAATGTCCGAGGGACAATGGTAGCCCGCGGCTGGCGTCCGAAATAAGCGGGACCGGTGACGGTGCCTCCGGAAACAGCGGTAGTTTTGGCCCAAGTCCGTTAAGAAATGAGCGGTCCCCGCTCCGGAAGGGAAGACAAAACGTGCACATGTCTAATCGCCGAAGACGCGGCAGGAGACATCACGCGGGACGCAGCAGCAGTCAATAGGGAAGCAGGCTCTGAAGACACGGGAACAGGCGAGACGATGAAGACCCCCGGGGACCGCCGAGAATTCTCCCGGGCAATCGTTGAGTCCGTCAGAGCATCCAACCTACGCGGGTGATGTCGGCGAAAATCCCCAAATTCGGAGGGCTGCAACGCTGGGGGCGAAAAGACTCCCGCCGGGCAAGGAGGGCGGAGCCCACCCAAACCGACCTCCGGCGCAGACGGCGAGTGATAGTTGTGCCCGCAAGCCCGAATAAAGAAAACACCCGCTTGACCGACACCATCAATGCAGTCGGGGCCGGTTTTGTCGGTGTCTTGTGCTGGTAAAGGTAGCCGCGAAAGAATATCCACGTTGCTGATTGCCGAACCTTTCCGATATTTCAAGGTGTACGTGAAGTTGGACAGGAATTCGAGCCATCGTTGCACCCTAGCGTTGTGTTCCCCAACCTTGCCAATGCTCTCCAAGGCTTTGTGGTCCGAATAGATGATGAACTTCGTCGACCAAAAGATAACCGCGAAGTCGTTTGATGGCCCAAACAATGCCACCAGCCTCCAGATCCAAAACGGTCCAGTTACGCTCCGCAGGAAGAGTAGCGCGGCTGATGTACACGACGGGCCTCACCGAGCCATCGAGCTGTTCTTGTTCCAAGGAGGCGCCAAAGCTGTCGATACACTCGTCGGAACACAAACGAAGAGGACGGCTGTTGTCCTCGATTGCTGTCCAGTCCGGGAAGACCAAAATCGGGGGGCGAGTGAGTTTGCTTAACAACGTTTTGACAACCTTGACCATGCCCGAGGTGTACTTGAAGGGAACGCCTTGTTTGAAAAGAGAGTTGAGAGGTCGCACCTTGGTGGCGAGATTCTTGAGGAATTTCCGGTAGCGGCTGAGTCCATCGAGAAGGCTCCGAAGCTGCTTAACATTCGTCGGCGGCGGCATTTGCGCGCCCTAATCTTAACGCCATCAGGGCTAACACCGGCCGGCGAGATGGTGTGACCGAGAAAGTTGGTGGGCGTGGCGCCGACGCGCGCCTTCCCTGGAGACAGTTCGAGGGTGTACTGTCGCAGTGGTTTGAAGAACTCGATCATGTTCAGCACGTGTCCCAGAGGTTCCTCATCGAAACAGATGACGTCGTCCAGATCCGCAAGCACACGCTCCAGACCGTGCACCACTCTGTTGATAACCTTGACGAACCAAGGCGGACTTGCGTTGGCTCCCTGCGGCATCCGAAGCCATTCGAACAAGTGAGTGGGAGTGCAAAAGGCGGTGAGCGGGACAGTGTCTTCATCACAAACGATCTGGTGGAAAGCCGAGTTGAGGTCGAAGATGGAGAAGACTTTCCCGGTGTACAGAGAATCCCAGATACCGTCCACTCGAGTAAGAGGTTGTCCATCCAAATCCACCAGAGCGTTGAGACTTTTGTAGTTGACGTTGATGCGAACCGATCCGTCCTTCTTGGGGATGACAACTTAAGGAGACGCCCACGGAGGCGTGGAATGTTGGATGAGCCCTGCCGCCAAGTACTGGCAATACGGCGTTCACTTTCTTTGGATCAACGGGTTGATAAGATACGGGCGTGATCCAACGGGCTTCGTCCCTGCTGGGACCGAATAAGTGAACGGCATGATGGTTCAGGAACTAAAGTCGCTTTTCGAGGTAGAGAACACGTCAGAATACTCCACAAGGGCGTCGGCCAAACGATCAATAGCCTCCGGTGTCCATCCTGGATTGTGTAGATCGAAAGCGATGTCTGCATATGTGCTGGTAGCCTAGCCCACAAACGCATGAAGCTGGAGCGCTGTGCCTCAGAAAAGCGGTCAAGTAGTTCTTGTGGAGGCGACTTCGGAGGAGGCGGGGCAGAGGCTGGGTCCTGAGAGCGGTGAGTCCCGGACATGGGGCCAACGACGTTCACCCGAGGTGGCGATGTAGATGTTGTGGGGCCGGTAGGAATCGAAGATGGTGCCGCCTTCAGGGTTTCCACCGGTACTTGTAGTAGCGGCGCGGCAGACACTCCAATAACGTCTCCCGGCTCAAGCTCGGCACAACCTGCAAGGGGAATACGCTGGAGACCATTGGAAACGAACGCATCTGGGGACGAAAGTGCACCCACTTCGGGTTTGGACGATACCAGATACTCTCCAATCAGCGCAGGCATGCCAGAAGAACGAACGAGGTTCACCTCAACGAGTGCAGGCTCCGGCCCCAAGGATATTCCCGAGCTCTCTGCATATTTAAGGTGAAACGAGGAGGCAGGAGCGTCATCGTGTGTAGCGTAAACGCAAGCGCCAGCTGTAAAACGCGGAGAGAGCGTGAGCTCGCCCATAACCCAGCCGTCCGGTCCAGGATGGGGGAGGGTGGTGAACACGCGAGAGTTGAAGCGCATCCAGCTATCACGACTAAGAAGCACGGCGTGCCCAAGGCGGCGTCTGGAACAACACAGGCCCAGACCGCCAAGGAAGCGGTAGCTCGATCTCCATGGAGAAATTTAACGGTGAGACGAATTGACCGGGTGGTCACAAGAGCGGGTCCATCACCAAACCCACCCCAACGACGAGAGGGCGAAACACGAACGCTGCCAGCTGTCAGGGCTCCAGCAGCTATCATGGCGGTGACCACGGAGTCGGACACGAAGGACGCAGGAGACCCAGAGTCCAGAAGCGCCACTCGCGCGAGTTGAGAAGTGGCTGTAGGTCCTCCATGTAGCAGAACCCTGGTGATGTATCAGTCCGAGTCCAACAGGAGCGGGCCGCCGACCAGATCGGGCCCATGTTCGAGAAGAGGAGGCTGGTCTGCACAAGCGGAGGTCGATGCCACCAGATGAACGCCAGGAGCATGGTACCCCGTAGCGTCCAAACGGAGACAAGCTGGGTCTTCGCCCGGGGCCTCCCGTGACGACGAACCTGCCGCAGTAGCAACCTCATGAATGCGTCGATGTCCACGGAGAGGAGGCTGCGAAATGGCGGGCGTGGGAGAAGTGGAATCGGGGCAATCTTCGCCAGAGAGGGGATTATCACGCAAAAGGCGTCGAACTCCATCAAAGCTTTTCCCAACAAGTTTTACTGCTAGCCGCCCACTTGGATGAAACGCTAACCTCTGGAAGCATGCAGACATGCCGATACCCCAAACATGATCGAAGGGGCTGACTTCCGCAAGGAGACGGGTACCCGTCTCCAGTAGATGGTGATTCATGTCATGGTTTGAGCAAATTTGGCATACGACCCCGTATGCACGGTCGCTTCACGACGACGCTCCCATTCAGCTTGAGTCGAAAGGACGCACGTTACGACCCAAAAACTTGTGTGTCTTGGGATCTGTTGCAGCCATAATTTGTCATACGACGTCATATCTCCAAACAACTTCGCTTCTTCAGACATCATCAATTGCTTACCACATGAATAACGTACCCCCAGTATGCCAAAAGCCGAAGGGGTCCATTGCGAGAACACAGACGGAGGTTTCCAGAAGAGAAGGACGTCATCCGAAGCGTACTCGCACTTGTCATCAAACGGCGGAGCTGGTGCAGGGCGAAGGGGCAAAGAGCGGGCACCAGGCACAGGCGGGGATGGACCAAGCGGACGGGTCCTCATCTCTGACGGAGAGGACCCAGAAAGCGAGGCAGGAACGGGCGAAGTCGCAACGCGCCCTGATCCGGAGGGCAGCCTAAGGGTGGCGGCTCCGGCGGGGTCAATGTTGGCAGAGGCCATTCGGCTATTAGAGACGCATTCGTTAGGAGAAGTCATTCCTGCAGCAGACGGATGTTTATTCATTGACGCAGGGCGCTCTTGACTACTCCCCCTTGACAAAGGAGCCGAACCTTCTACAGAATGGTGGGCACCACCATCCGATCCCGATGGCAGTGGTGCAGTCAGCACTTGGTGGGCAGCAGAGGAAGGCGCATTCGNGCATTCGTTAGGAGAAGTCATTCCTGCAGCAGACGGATGTTTATTCATTGACGCAGGGCGCTCTTGACTACTCCCCCTTGACAAAGGAGCCGAACCTTCTACAGAATGGTGGGCACCACCATCCGATCCCGATGGCAGTGGTGCAGTCAGCACTTGGTGGGCAGCAGAGGAAGGCGCATTCGTATCAGGCGCTGTCACACAGGGGCAGCAGACGGTCGAAGACAACGAAAGCTGCGAAAGCGAAGGAGGATCAACGGGGTTCCCGACGAGTGTACAAGAAGGCTCGTGTGCTGTCCGAGAAGAGTCCCGGCTGACAACACCAGGAGAATCGTGACGAACAGTATAAGACGAGATTCTTGTTCCTTCTGTAACCCGAGACGACGAGGTGAGCAGGGATGAACCGCTCGACGTCTTACCTCCCTGTCACCCACACCACAAAGGTACTGCCGAAATGGGTTTGTTATGTCCAATACCAGCAGACGATGAGGCGGACGACGAGGAGGTGGGCCGAGAAGCTAGATGTGATTGAGGAGCGTGGGGAGTATCCAAAGAAATAGGCTGTACACGAACAACTTGGGAGACTCCAAAAGGATTCATGATGGCTGCTGTTGACGGTAGTACCGGCTGAACTCCCCATCGGCTTGTCAATTCTTACCCCTCCAGCCCCGTTTAGCCGAAGTGGAAGCCTCCGACGAGAGCTCTGTGTGTGAGGACTGTTTCGTGTCCGATGTGTCAGATGAGCGGCGGGCGCGTCCTGAGGAGTGATTTCGGTGTGGGTTGCGTCCTGTAGGGCGTCTATACTAGGTCATGGGCTTTTTCCACCGACCCCGAAGTGTGGGATCGTTTTCCATACAGAACTTCATGTCATTGTTAAGCAAGCCGGTGCCGTTCACGAAACCACGATTACAGGATTTGAAGGAGTGGGCTTCTCCTAAGCAGTTCAGGCACTTGCCCTTGTACAGTCGAAGCGCGTTGNTAGGTCATGGGCTTTTTCCACCGACCCCGAAGTGTGGGATCGTTTTCCATACAGAACTTCATGTCATTGTTAAGCAAGCCGGTGCCGTTCACGAAACCACGATTACAGGATTTGAAGGAGTGGGCTTCTCCTAAGCAGTTCAGGCACTTGCCCTTGTACAGTCGAAGCGCGTTGCGGCGTTCTTCAGGCGAGACCAAGGGGGTGAACAATGGCGGATCACTCTTCGTTAGAGCCATCTCACGTTGTATACCTCTTGGAAGTGTCCTTGCAACGGCCAGTCACTGTAATGCAACAGGGTCAACACTCATCACGGCCACCGAAGAGCCCTGGCTCCACAAAGGGGTCACCGTCGAACGCAACGCCGAAGAAGCTACAGCACGCGAAACAGCAGCCGAACTCCTAGCATTCATGGAAGATACCGAAAAGAAATCATCTACATGCACCGCCGGCGTGTGCGCAAACGCACGCTTGTCCAACACATCCCACATGTCATCCAGACACGAAGCATGTCGCCCAAAAGGGGCTTCCATGGAGAGCTGCTCATCCTTGTACACCTGCCCAGACACTACCGGAAACTGCTTCAACATGGAGTCTAGAACAGCTATCTGCACTTGCGCTTCCGAAGGCTTGAACGCGTGGTGGGAAAGCATGACGGTCATGGCCAGAGCCTTATAGCGACGAATGTATTCTCCGTAGGTCTCGCCGTTGGACACGCCAAAACTGCGAAGATGATCAATCCCCAAGCTCTTGTCTTGAGTGTCCCAGGCAGCCGCCAATTTCTGGATGAAGAAGGCGTACGTCGAGGGCCCTGCCGGTTCCTTGCGCAGATGGTTTTCTACCTGTAGGAAGGTGGCATCAAGAAATTCCAGCGTGGCACGGTTGGTGGTTTGGTCTTCAACGACAGCAGCACGGACACGTTTGCGCAACAACGGAAGCCATCCGGTGACCCAGGTGGAGGAATTGAAAGTCTGCTTGCGCTTGACGTCGCTTTTGTTGAGGATCTCTGTGCCCACACCCTTTCAGCTGGACGCGAAACGAGCAAATTCATCAGGATCAGGACCGAGGGGCAAGCGTGTGACACTATCAAGTCCGGCTTCAGCTTGTCCATCGTGCCTTGGATGCGGATGGTGTCGGCCTCCGCTGCAGCGGCGTGCGCAGCGTCCAGGGCCTCCTGTCTCGCTCTCGCTCCCGTGGAAGACAAAGGCAATCCAGCATCGTTCTGAGTCAACGGTGATGCCGCTTGACCCGGTGGCTCGACGATGTGGCCGGTCGCAGAGCGAGGATCAATCAGAATAGACGCACGCTGGAGGAGGGGGGGCGATACCACCAAAGGCTGTTGCAACCGGGCTGGGGCTGCCGACGCTGACGGTACCACCGCAGGTCCGACCGGAACTGTCGCCGATATCGTGGCGGATGACGATGATCCTGACGTGGCCCTGGCAGCGGTTTCGGCACGAACATCGCGCCCAACAGGAGCTCCCGAAAAGCTCGAAGCGTGGTCTTGCAGCGGTGTCAGATGCGTTCGTGGTGGTACGCTAGGGGAAAAAAGATGGGGCAGGTTGTGGCACGCTAGGAGCGTGGGAGGGCACAGGAGGTTGTACATTCGCGTCGGCAGCAGCATTCACTACTTGATTTGCTCGCAGGAGAGTGAGTACTTCTTCCAACAGCATTTCAGTACGAGAAGCCGAAGTCGAGGCGTGTGATGCAGCATGGCGTGGTGACTCAACACGTTCGTCCCAAGGCAAGGAAGATGTGGGATGATCCATAACGGCATGGGCAGGGGCATGGCTTTTCACAGCGGCTGAATGTTCATGAAGTTGCATGTTGGCAAGTTTGAACGCCAAAGAATACATGGTCGGTTGGCCTACATCAGCGGGCGGGCGTAGAACAAGCGGTGACGAACAGAGAGAACCGTCTTCTGAAGCATCCTTGTTTTCCCGCAACCACCCAGAGCTACGAAAACCACCCCGATCATGCATCACTTACCTGTTACCGTGGCCTGACTTCCGTCCCCCTTTTCCGCCGCGACTGCTGTCAGTGCTGGTCGCCCTGCTGTAGCCCCCGCTCCGGTTCTGGCTCCGGCTGAGGCTACGCCTAGACGAAGGCGTGTTTCTCCCACGATGGTCTCCGCTCCGGCTGCGCCCACGCCTAGACGAAGGATTGGTGCGCTGTTGACGTTCTGCGCTCCGACTTGCTCCGGCGGCGGCGGCTCGCCGGCGAAGAACTGGTAGACTGGCTCCCCACGGCTTGCCCTCGCCCGCCATCTCCGGTGCCGCGCCCTCGCGAAGACTGGGTGGAGCGGCGGTGTTTGTCCGTCCCGCTCTTGGCCGTCGAATCTTGGTCACCCCAAAGGTTCTTCCAGCTCGTAGACGCAGGAGCCGCCGACCGATTATAGTCCTTGTCCCCTCCAGAAACATGTGCAGGGCGTGAAGAGGCCTGCCGGGGGGCTTGCAGATCGTGCATGAATTCATTGTTTGAGGCAGCACGAGTAAAAGGCAGCTGGAGTCGTTCATCTTGGGCCACCACCGACGTTCCTTGAGGACCGCTGGTAAAAGAGGCATGACGGAGAGCGAATAAAATCGGAACACGGACTGCCGAGGAGAAGGCGGAAGTTTCGCGATGTAGGGGGCAGCATAGATGTGCCCGAAAGCAACGGTGTGAGAGTGGGGAAATTGAGCACGGACGAGNTTTGTCCGTCCCGCTCTTGGCCGTCGAATCTTGGTCACCCCAAAGGTTCTTCCAGCTCGTAGACGCAGGAGCCGCCGACCGATTATAGTCCTTGTCCCCTCCAGAAACATGTGCAGGGCGTGAAGAGGCCTGCCGGGGGGCTTGCAGATCGTGCATGAATTCATTGTTTGAGGCAGCACGAGTAAAAGGCAGCTGGAGTCGTTCATCTTGGGCCACCACCGACGTTCCTTGAGGACCGCTGGTAAAAGAGGCATGACGGAGAGCGAATAAAATCGGAACACGGACTGCCGAGGAGAAGGCGGAAGTTTCGCGATGTAGGGGGCAGCATAGATGTGCCCGAAAGCAACGGTGTGAGAGTGGGGAAATTGAGCACGGACGAGTTGTTTTACGCCAGTCCATGCACTCTCCCTTACTCTCCCTTATTCCCCTCGCTGCTCGACAAGCTTTTGCTTAGACATGGGTTGTAGTGAAGGGGGGGGTCTTTCTGGCGAGCAGGGCTAGACTCACCCTCAAGGGATGACCGAAACCTTCTTGCTGCTGCGCAT
>CACKRE030004294.1:0-19504 GCA_902602495.3 Ectocarpus sp. CCAP 1310/34
GGCTTGTTTTACAACGTCGTTGCCAAGCGACGAAAACCCAACCCCGATGGTAAACACCGGAGGGGGGAAGAAAAAAAATGAAGTAGTCAGGCTAGAGTCGTGTGCTGATGGTCTGATGCCGGTATATTTAAAAGATGCTGTGGAATCCGAACCACCATATTTTCCTGTTCCGTCTACCAACATTCCTACGCCAGCAGACACGCAGCTCAAATGGAAGGTGTGCAGCCCAGAAATGCACAGTCATAAATAAGAGTTAGGGATTGGCAGCAGGCGGGGGATTTTTAACCACAATACAGCAGGCTAGTTGATGCGTCTATCTCTACCATCAACACCAAACAAACGGGAAAATGCATATTTGTCCACCGAACGCACAAGGAAAGCCATTGTCAACGTGCAGCCCTTGCTAGTGTATTCTTCACTTGTTGTAAAGTGAAGCTCGGCGATGAAAACGCGGAGTGCATTCAGGTACATTGGTACGGATTCTTCTTACGGCCTCCTCTCATTCCAACGTCCTCCTCGTGCAGCTACTTCGTAACGCGCAGCATGTCCAGGCCCACGATGCAACCGCCGCGCTGGTAAGTTTGGGTGCCCTTCCTGTCGGTCGATCAGTCTACAACCAGCGTATCTATCTCCTTCGTTTCATAGCCGTCATGCTGCAGAAGGGTGAGTGCACGATACCAATATCCATATTGTAAGATAAAGTTACACCATTAGACTAGTCAGCGCTTCTGTTGTAAGATAAAGTCACACCATTAGACTAGTCAGCGCTGACTAGTCTAATGGTGTGACTTTATCTTACACATATGGTGTAGGGTGAGTGCTTCACTCTGGGGATGCATGGTTTGTCCGTGTTTGATTCTCATGCTGTTGTATTCACGTTTTTTCGGTAGGCCCGGTGGGCGTTGACTTCAGAAAAAGCCGCGATGCGAGCCGAGCGAGGCCGGCAAAAGGCGATCGAAAAGAACGAAATGGAGCTCGCGAACGTCGAGCTCGTCGCTAGACGCTCCGCTAGGCTCAAAGATCTTTATCAACAGCTTAACGACAGGTGTGTGTGCGTGGTGATCGTGGATGGTCACATAGACTATTCTGATGGGCACATGTGAAGACAAAGTAGACTTCGTATTGTTCTGCACCTGCAAGTCTGTAGGGGTCGGTATACGTACCCTTCCGCAACCGTGGTTCCTCCTGTAAACAAAGCTGAACCCTCAGCCTACCGCCGGGACGAACAAGTGTTACGCGTTCGCTTCGAGAGAGCACAAGCAAAAATCATCTGGTCTCATGCCAGCGGAGGCCGATGACCGATTCACCATGTCGTGGAATTGCGAACCTAAGCCACTGGACTGTCGGTGGACCTTGCTACAGATATGAGATCGAGCTCAACGCCAAAGGGCTGGCGCTTGCGAAGGAAAGGGCATGAGCAGAGGTGGAGCATCAGATTTCACACGGCACGCACGAAGAAGGAAACTACACTGACCGTCGGATACAAGATTCACGGCTGCACGGTGCCGTGGTTGAATTCTACCTACAGTGAAGATGACATCGCACCTGCTGCTCCCAAATGTTGCGTCCGCAGGGGGTGAACGTTGTCCGTCTGGGATAGCTGTGCTCCTGCTGCTTGCTCTAGATTTGTCAGCCCCGGACGCCTAGATCGCGTCGCCGATGGCGGGTTCGTTTGATAGAAATTTAGTTTTGGTCAGTCCGGACCATGGAAACAAATGTGTTCATTGTGTTCAAACCTTAGGGAAGAGGGTGTATCGGAACGAGAGGTCAGTACCCGTCCATATGCAACTTCGGTAACACCAAGGATGTTACGATGATCCAAAAAAGGTCCCATCAATGATGAGCACTAGCTTCAATCTCCGTTCACTTTAAGGAAAGAGAACGAGACCCCGCGTACAAGTGATGGATACAATGTATTGTGCATGTGATGGTCAGGCACCAGTGACGGCCGTGTGTGACAGACAAAAAAAATATGTTGCAGCTTCACACAGCGCATGACGGAGGAGGTTGGAAGGTGCCTGCCAGTACCTCGGGCGGCGCTGAACACTTCTCGCTTGGTTGCCGCGTGGGGCGATTTTCCACGACAAGAGTAAACTGTAACATCGATCTCATATGACGCGAGGGACGGAGAGACCGATAGCCTACTAGTTAGAAGAAAGCACGCTAACGTACGTACCGGTGTGAGGGGGGAGGGTCCGGACGAGAGTGATGAGCTGAAAATGCAGCAGCTGCAAACCCGAGGGACCAGCCAAAGGACGTGGTGCAAGGACACCGGGGCGAGAAAAGAAAAATGAAGTAACGGACGTTGCGTGCGTGAGAAACGGCTGGTTTCGCAGGACCAACTCAGGCACATTTCAACCGCTGCAAGCGCGCGGTCGAACAAATATCGGGCTGCTTTGTGAGTGGCACCGCATGTTCAACCGTCAAAGACTCGCCACAAGTTAGCGAACATGCCTCGGGCGATTGCTAATGTCGCCAATACGGACGTCGCCAAAACAGCAATGAGAGCGCCGTTGCATATATAGACAGGGGTCCGATGCTTCGTCTCATTTTTTCGGGAATTCCAACACCCAGGCACGTACAAAATAAAAGAATGTTACCTAAATTTATATATCGTCCCTGACTGCTACACGCTGAAAACCAAGGCCTCTAATAGTGATCAACACGAACAACCGCGGCTAGACTACCGCGTGGAAAAATTCTAAGACGTACCACGCGTAACCGTACACAAAGATGAAGCACCCCTCTTCCCACTCATGGAAAACCAAACACCTTGCCGAGACCTTCCGCTAAAAGACTACAACTGCGTTTGCGCCGAGCTTAGTTTCACAAGGCGAAGCGGCAGAGACCGGTGTCTCCCCGAACGTCAACAACGGCAACACAACGCATTCCGATATTCTCGTCAGGACTTTTGTCCTTAACAAGCCAGACGCTGCGAGTCCACCACGATGGGGGGTCGTCTAGCCGGCCCCACCAGCATGAGATGCTGCCCCTATCGTTCCCAGTAGCGGTGCCCCCTCCTGACTGCCATCATTGTCTCACTTCTCCGACTCCGGCTCGATGAGCCCCACCCCTCCGCTCTTGCGCTTGTAGACGACGTTAACCTCGTTGGTCTCCTCGTTGCGGAACAGGTAGACTGAAACCACACCACACAAGGCAAAATCAACACAAGGGAGCACGGGGTCGACGGCGAAAGACGAGCAAGAACATGGATTGGGGCGACAACGGATAATCCGCTTGCCATTCGTGCCTCGGCATAGAAGCCACGTCTCATCATCTCTGAAAAACCTTGCTCAAAGATGTCTGAAAATCCTTCAGAACCCGTCAGTAAACCGTACTGGAACCACCCATGCCGATGTTCACTCACTCCCACCCAACAAGATCGTAATCTGAGCAACTTCAACCCGACTACTGTAGTCTGCTTCAGCCCACTGCTGTAGTCCAAACAACTCAATATCCGTAGTCCATGGTATGGTTATCCCCCTGAAGCACAACAGTTTTGGTCGGTGCAGCTAGCACACAACTACGTAACCCACCTACAACAGTTACAACTACCATCTACGGGCCCTTCAAACTCCAATCCCGCCCCTCACTCACAGTCGTGTCCGATGTACTCCAAGCACGTGACAGCCTCTTCGACGCTGATTGCTGGCATGGGGAATGACTTCGTCTTCATAACAGTCATCGCCTCGGGCTTATCGCCGTACTTGTCTTCGAAGGGATCCTCGTCAGCCTGAACAAGACCAAGAAGTGGAAAGGACACATTCATGGGTGTGCTAGGAAATATGTAACAACTCAACCTTCAAGGTTTCGCGGATGGATAAAAAGATGCCATGGCATGGAATGACGGAACCTTGTAAAATTCACGGACTTTACCGAAAAATACGGAACAGCGAAACCGCAGGGAATTAACTCCCTGTACTTCTTCTCTTGCGGTCCATCTTCCGTCAACGTCAATTCACTCATGACAAGACACCGTTCCCAGCTGTCGGCTACGTCACTCGGAGTAGCAAAAAGTTTTGGAGCTGGAGGTCAGGGCGAATGGGCAAGGCAAGAGCACCACCACAGGCTTCGCCCTTGGGTGTGACGAATGAACAACACAGCGCCGGGGATGCTCCGAGACTAAAGCAGTTTCGCATCTAGCAGAGAATAAAACCAACAATGGTCGACCCGCTTATAACTTGGGGGGCAATCATGGAAGCAGCACGCCATCCTACGAGCAGCACGACAGTCCCACAGCATGTAAAACCCAACTCCTGCCTCACGGAAAAGCCTCGCACATGTTTCAGACCGAATGGGGTTTGAGAGAGACTTCGTGCCTGTTTTGTATGACAGTGAAGCAGGCCCTGATCTCTACCCAGCCCGACACCTGATCTCTACCCAGCACGACGAGCGTGCTATTGCCACAGGCATGTCCCAAACAAATAAGCACGTCCAACAAATAGCCCAGGGAACACAGCCAAGCCAAAACACGAGCCGCGTCTCTTGGGGAAAAGCCCATGGAGGAAAACTCACCGCCTCTACCGCAGCGGCGTCCATGTCCTTCTCCGCGGTCTGACTCCCACCACACCCATCCGACACGGTAAGACACGACACCGCAAGGATCAGCAACATCAATAAGAGATGGATTAACGAAGGCACTAAAAGTGTGGTACCCTACATGCACTTGAAGAGTGTAGTACACGTCTCGTGACGAAAAATAGGGGGACTGTCGCCATAATAAATAGGACGAAAACACACACACACAAACAACAAAGGGGATGATGGTTAAAGTACTCCTAAACGAACTCGAGTACAAGGTGATAGCCTTGGTAGCCGCGTGCGGTTTTCTTCTGTTGCCACCGTTTCTGTCTTTGATCCGAAGGATAGTTTAGTCTCTCCCATGCTGCCCCCTCACAGGGTCCCAGTTCATGGCGGATAGAAATGTTTTGTGTTTTCAACCGTACTAAGACTGACGTCTTTTCATTGGTCAGCCGGTTAGCGCGGTCGATGCAAATAATCAAGACACACCCACAAACACGAGAGAGAAAAGGGCAGTAGGGAGGGGTCCGCAGTCCGCAGACGGGACACGTAAAGAACAAGGTCAAGCCGAACGGTCTCCAAGACAGGCAACAGTTGGCACCCAAAAAAAGAACAACAGAAGGGTACTTCGTGAGGCAACGGAAATCCGGTAGTGGTCAAAAAGGCGATGTGGTACGCAGCCGGTCGAGGAGAGGCGTGCGCGATATACTTCCGAAGCTGTGGTGGTTTGAAACACGTTCCCTTCGCAAAAAAAGCAATGTATCTTCCTATCCTACGACAGGCGCCACACCAAAAAATCGCGGGTAGGTCTTCGGGGGGCAGTTGGCTTGTGACCACGGAAGGCGTCCGCGTCAGTTGGACCAGTACGGACATTATAAGTTACTGAGCACAGACCGGAACAGTTGTTCATGGGAAGACAACGACAACAAGGCACCAATAACCATACGTACCTTCTCCGACAAAGCTCTCAACCCCGAGCGCCCCCGCATGCCCGCGACCTTCCTCTCCTTAAACCTGCGCAGCTTTCTCTGGATGCGGTCCGTAACTTGGTCCACTGACGCGTACATGTTGTCGCTGTTGTATTGCACGCCAATTCAACAGACGGTTTGCATATGAGGTGCTCAGACATGTGTCGAGGGGGGGCTTCAATAGTGCGGATGCCCTATAAATTATTAGTATGGGTGAAACCTCTTGCCGCAGACAGACAAACCCAGCTAGAGTGGGGAGACGCGCACTATGGGAGAACCAGTCCTGGAGTAGGGAAGGTATGTGCCCTCAAGATACCTCTAAAGTGCTGGTCACACACATACGATGTACAAGCCACCGAGCCGGCGCGTCAGCCTAGGATCGGGAACGTGTTTTGAGTGCGGCAACGTAGGCTGTGTTGTTTCTAGGCCTAAAGGTCCTGTGGAGAAAATGGAGTTCATTGTTTTCTGATATATGCCTTAGATGCGCCCTGCGCAATACCAAGCAACAGGACAGGAGGCAAAATGAAGACGATACATGTAGCGGCTCAAAAAGATGGCGTCGCATTGCCCAGTTTGCCAACTTGTGCCCCACTTGGCAAGTTTTCTCTGCGTCACGGAGGTGATGTCGCCGAACAAGCACAGCAGCACGCCTCCACGTATGTAACAACTCCCTTTACCTGTTGTCGGTGGCCCTGATGACGTGGTTCTTGGAGAACACCGTCACCTCCGTGTTGTGGTTGTCGCTCACGCTGGGGTTCTTGTTCACGCTGAGGTGCACGTCTACCTTGGACACGCTAGACCCCACCTGACGAAGAGAACAAAACATGTTAGCATTGTATCGCGGTCTTGAACCATCAAGCCGTTGTAACTTCTTTCCGGTGGCCCATTGTACGTACAACGCAACGGACAGCAACCCGCTCCCATGGTCAAGGCTGCCCCAAGCTTAGGGATAAGTTAAATAGCACCAAATACAACACACTCTGGGTCCCTCTATAGGACGGGTATGCGCCAGGTACCCCTCGCTATTCAAGTAAAGGACATATCGAGTATTCCATCTTTCCCCAAGAGATTTCACCCGCCCTTTACCGGCCACATGCTCTATAGAGCGAAGCTGCGCTATGGAGGGACCTCGAGCACCAAGCTAAGAAACAAATCTGCGCAACGCTTCGCGACACACCATCGGAAAAAACAGGGACCTCGCATCGTTTCAGGAAAGCACGTGACAACCAAATACCAGGTGAGCGATGCTCTCGACCGGGAGCTGTCACCATCTTTTCAAGAGGAAAAGGAACGCCCATCAAATCAAGCACACACGTATCATGGGAGGTCAACCAACACGTTCTCTGTGCTGCGCGAAACACGTAGCTGCAAAATCAACGAGATACGAGTTGGTAAAAGTCAAGCAACCATATTCTTCGGTTCCGTTGCTGCAGCGGTGCAAAGAGAAATGAGAGGGACTGGTCCCAACATCCAAAAAATATGTTCAACAGGCTACCTCGCTGCTGACCCTTGGCTAGCACCGTTGCCGTAACCGTCACCTGTGAGGAGGCAACAACACAAACGCCGACTCACCTTGTCCAGAACTTTGGCCATCTTTTTCTCCACGTACTCCTTAAGCGGTTCCGTAACCTCCACGTTGTTTCCCGTGACAATGATGGGGGCCCTCCTGCTCGTCGCCTCCGCTACCGCCTGCTTGCATGAGGGATGGTGAAATTGTGTTCGTTTCGTACAATTAAAAGGAATAGCGGCGACATATGCAACAAGCGTAGCGGCGTTGCTTGGTTCCCGCCAATGCCTGTGGCATGCTCTTGGCACCCGAGCTTAAGAACTTGGGAGCTGGCAAACTGAGCCTCCAAAAGCTCAAAACGGAAGAGCACCACAGGGGAGCCCGGTTGAGAACCCCTACACAAAACCAAGTACAGCGGCCACCTGTAGCATAGCATCACCCTAAGAACTATGTAAGAACCCCTTTCTGCAAAAACTAGAGGTTCTGGAGTGCGGGGGCTATGTATGGTACCGCATGGTATAATTTTGGACAAAAGAGCCGCGACGAATATTGAGATTTGTAAGTAGCGGCGTTTGTGGGATCCAGTTCACATTGAGCGGTAGTCGGTTGGCAACCTCATACCGCAAGGCTCTTGTATCAAGTTGTGCCGTTCGAGTCTCTTGGGAGCGAAAACAACCCGCCCTTGGGAGTGAAAACACTCGCTCTTGTGGTCGGTTGGCAACCTCATATCGTAAGATCGTACGGTTCCTGCATAAGGCTGTGCCGTCGAACCTCTAGGGAGTGAAAAACAACTCATGAAAGGTAGCAAAAAAACTACAACATGCAACAGTATCATTCTATTCTGCACAATCTGCGTGTCGAACGATCGGTGCACAAAAATAACTTGTGCCGCAGTACTGACTGCTGCGATTTCCATGCCGCCATGTCCCACTACTGCCGTACCACGGTGGTCCTGGGTTGCGGTCCATGGTGCGCAAAATGTTTCGACCGCTATCGAGGGCGGCATCGCCGCCACACCGGATTGGCAGCTACATGGTATAGGTAGCTTGACTGCCGAGGTGCATCCGTCCCACGAGATTTTGGAACCGTTATTCGGGGCATCCCGCTAAGAGGGAACCGTTAAACCGGGACCATGACCGTACTAACTACCGCTGTATTCACCTGCAGGGGGACGAGGTTAGAGCGCCTGGGCGCCGTCTGCGCCGGTGCCGACCACTGCTGTTGCGCCGTTCCAAGACCAGTCGACGATAGCGGCGCTCTAACGTGAAAACCTGCACCACCAATACGATCCCCATGCCCGGAGAGTCACCCGTCGCGTGGAGCAGATATCGTGCCGGCATATATACGGAATGTACCGTGGGTGGGGTGCGGAAAATTCCACATGCGGAAGGCAGGACAGGGCAAATGCAACAGCAGGAAAGGGGGACGGTTGTCATCGCGAAATGATCCAACGCAAGCGTCGACAAGTGCAAGGCGTGCCTAAGGCGTAATTGCTGTTGGACATGAAGCGATGGACGTTACCGAGGTGTCCAGACAAAAGAGGTATTTTCACCCCCCACCCTAGCCCCCCCCCCACTACGGGGTTGGGTTTTCGTCGCTTGGCAACGACGTTGTAAAACAAGCCGCCCCCCCCGGTGTTTGCCATCGGGATTGGGTTTTCGTCGCTTGGCAAAGACGTTGTAAAACAAACCAATTCACTTCGTGAACTCGGCAACCAGGTTATCGGTTTTTTTTTTTACCTCCGGTTTTTTTTTTGGCGGTAACCATAATGGTGGTCGAGTAGATCATGTTGTGCGGGGTGGAGAACCCTCACTCCGCGCAAGGGGGATGATCGCACCACGTTGTGTTAAAATGGTCAAGCACCCTCGAGGCAGTTACACAGTGCTTACAACTGTCTCTGGAAGTGAAAGCACCAGAAAATAAATTAATTCATACGCAGCTGTCATCCGTACGCAAGGAAGTAAGCACAAGATGCCGAACACCCTTAGCAGGATGCAGCGCACCCTTCATGCGACTCGCCGAATATCTCACGGCGCTTCGCGCTTGGTGATGTGAGAGCCTGGTCCGGTGAGAACCCGGCGTGCTCCGTCCCGGCTTTGTAGGGATGCGAGGTCAATGGTCTAACGACTACGGCATGCACGACTATGAGTACACCCCCCCCACCTTAGCGCCCGCTCGCTGAACTCCGTGAGGGGTACTATGTTTTCCATGCCTTAGCGGTTAGACCATTGACCACGCGTCCTCGAGAGGACGGAGCATTGCTCCCACAGGACCGATCACCGATGGCCAATCGTTTCTCTCCTACTTTGCCAACCTTTTTTTTCCCCTTCCCTATATGGGAGTGGGGGGTGTAACGGAAGAGCCGACCGCCAAGTTAACTACTTCATTTTACTTTCATTTTCTTCGCAAGTGAGCAGACATGAAAAACGAACTCAGCAAAAGGTAGAAAAGTACTTGCTGTTCACCGGAAAAAGAGAGGGAGAGAGGGAGAGAGAGAGAACGCGGGGAGAGAATTTGAATTTGTTCCGAACATAGACGGTGTGCTCCACTGCCGCCGCCGATGTCCAACAGCCTTTCCCAGTCATCAATCTTGATCAAAAACATTTACGGTACGTGGTCTTCCCTTGTGCCAACATGTGTTACCATTTTGCGAGGGACAAGACTACATCGGGATGGGAGCCACCCTGAAAGATAAGCGGGTCACAGGCAAGGTACACGAGCAACAGCGATGCCGGAGCAGGTGAAGCCCACAACTGAGTCAACTGCGTCATAGCTGCCGGGGTGCAACCAGCAGGTATCGATATGTGTGAATACGGCCGGCCCGTGCTTGCAGTGTTATTCCTGTATTCTGCACACATGCCAACCTGCATGCCGAAACTCGCAACTTTTGCGAGGAGTGAGTGCACCGGAGATGACAAGGAATGCCCCTAGCACGCACAGCAATAGCTTCGAAGGGCCTTGGAGGGCAACTCGTGTCAAATATGCATCTACGGTAGCTGGTGTCAGAAGAGAGCAGGGGTGAGCACGGTACGCAAACAGATTATAGGCTGAAACCGACATGCTTCAACAACAATGCACGCCGACATCATATCGTGCACTTCAACGTTCCTTCTCTATTGCTCAAGGCTTTTCTTCCGCACATCCTATAGTAAGTTCCCAGAACATTTCGCCATTACGACGGCGACCGCATCACACCAAGCTAGCTTGTTGCTGAGCCGTGTGTTAACGAGGTTCTCTTGATAACACCTGACAAATCGAACAACTGGTGCAGCTCAACTACAACCTCCAAAACATGATTCGGAGCATTGGGTCGGATCGACGCGCCATCCTTAGGAGTTCTTTAAATCGTGGTAATGCTGCATCAAGATAGGATTCTTGCACAAACACTGCTGCCCGTTTGATCCAGCGTGCTTGGTGCTTTCGGCACCGATCGCAGCAGCAGCTGCAGGGCGAGCGTGAGACACGCACCCCCGCCTTACATTTGAGGGCCGACACAGACGGAGCAGAGGATGAGGCACAACCGCTTTTTCAAGGCTCACACACCCGCCATACTGGCAAAGAACCGCACAGCAAAAGCACAAGCTCTACTGCTGTCGATCGCCAGTCACCCTGTGGGTCAAGAGCACACCCCTCTTACCCATGGCTAAGCTGCAGTTCCCAACTGCCGCGATCAGGCAATAGCGTCGGGCCACCATGATCGTAGTATGAAGGAGGAGTCGCTACCCAAGCTTTATTGTCCGGCGGTGCTGCGTTCGGTAAGTGGGTGAAATGCCGAGTACACCACAGCGCTGGTCTACTCTCTGGTTCGCGGGAGAAGGAGCCGTGTGCGTGTGCGTGATGGACGTTTGGGTGGTTGCTCCTGTAGTGCGTTCCTGTGTGATTCCTGAACAGATGTGCCTGGGGGGGGACAACAGCTTGCAACAGTTGAAGAAAGGTGTAGGGGGTGGCATAAAAAAAAAATGAAACCCTAGGGAAGGGACATCAGCAGCGTATCCTTGAGATCTTGTGAGCGGGTACAATGAAGGTCGGCATCCAACAAGGATCCCGCCCCACAGCGTGCATGTTGATGGTGGACGCCAAATGGGCAGCGAACATCATCGAGCAATGACTCGCGCGTTGGCACGCTTAGATCTGCTGCGGTGGCGCTGCTGCGATACCGAGGGCTGAGGCTGGCTGTGGGACCCAGTAACAACTCTCTGGAACGAATTCAGGCCGTCGTCGCTATTCTCGCAGCCGCCACCCCTAGCCCCCTGAACTACCGGTCGTCCAAGCTACAAGTGAGATGATTGTGTGCAGCTCAGGAAATCGGGTCTGTGGTGACGATGCGACAGCAGTGGATCGTGAGTGGTTGAGGAAACCACGGCCGAGGTTCGGACCACAACTGCTACCGGGTAACCCTCTCGACAGCACGGCCCCAGCAACAGATACAAGCTCTGGGCGTACCAACACGCGTGTTACTGCTCCAGATGTCCTCTATCGATTGACTTCCCAACTTTCAGCACTTTTGAAACGCAAAGAAATCATTTCAGCAGCCGCCATGTCGCAAGTGTTGTGTTGAGTTTTGAGAATATGGTTTGACTTGGAATTAATTGAGGGAGGGAGTGTGGAAGCTGCAATCTTTATGTCCACGTGATCCTGCTGTTGCTGACACCCCTTCCATGCTTAGCCCCGATGTCGTGCACTGGCGTCAGGCGAATGATATTTAACTTGCAGTAGCATGGATAGCCCCCAGACTGGTTATCATCAAACCGGGAGGTGATCACAGGCAGTGGTGCGGCGTTCATGTCGGCCTCGGTACAACCAACTGCGGTGGAGGATCGTGGAGTTCATTCGCATTCAGCTATCTCCTTTGTCTCGCGGCCTTTCCTTGCATACCGGAATACCCGCACCCACGTCATCTTCAACCATCCAGGATAAAGTACACAACCGAAGAACAACTCTAAGCGCGTGGGACCTGTGGATGAAAAACACATCCTCGGCCACGTCGTGAACAGGCGACAGAAGACACATCACACACCGTTCTTCTCAGTCGCGTACGCCCCCCCACCCATCCCGGCAGGGAGGCCCACGGAACCACAATCGCGTTTACGTTTACCTCAACCAATCTACGACAAGTACCCGGTGAAGAGGTCGGAGAGTGGAAAGGTAAGGCCGCACGCCTTCCCGTTGCGTGCACATCGCGAAATCCTTTTGACCATACAACACTCACGCTCGGGGACGTGTGTTGTTCAAGGTCCGCTGTAGAATAACCTCACTCTGTCCTTGTCGTAGTATAGTAAACCGCTACCCTTTTCGGGGCTCGTGCTTCAACAATGATTAACCCATCCAGCCACGTGATGGACAGCCCACCAAAGAGGCACACCTCCGCCATCACGAAAAATCGGCGATATCGTTCGTACGGTGACGGTGGCGTTGCCCCGGGTACAAATGCGACGTCAACTTATTGAAACCCAGGAGCAAACTAAATGGGAAAGCAATACCCACAAGGAGGTATCGCAGAACGCTTCATATTCCACAAGTTGGGGTGACAACCAACATTCTTTCAGTAATTATACTAGCCAAAGATCCTCGGTCTCAGCGACCTCTCCGTAAAACCCATGTCAAGGAGTTTGGCAGAAGTCTTGACACAAACGTCATCGCACGCCAGATGTCAGCTTTCAAGAGATTCCTGAAGCAACTCGTACGCTTTACGCTGCTCGTCTTGGACCTTCTTGAGGCGTTCGATCAAAACGTCTTCATCCTGCTCCATCTTTTCAATCATGCGCTCTGCTTCTTGTGTCTGCAAACACGCGTGGCCGGCGGGGGGGGCTTGTTTAGGCCGTATACTGTTACATAGGATGTGGCCGCGGTGGCACTGGGCAACATTTGGGTGCCTTTAACCCTGAGAGTTTTGGTTCAGCATATGTACGCCCCAAATAAAACATCAGAAGTGCGCCTTGCAAGAAGGGAACCGCCTGCTTGTGAGGGAGGTGTGTCGCAATACGGATGGATTGTGGGGATCGGTTATTGTCTCCACTCTTCTGATCAGATCCAAGCGCAACTCCAAAGAGACAAGGCATCAACTTCCGAGCGCAAAGCACGGCCGCGTTGGTACGCCTTCGGCGGGGTAGGTCTACATGAACGCGGTCTGTACACTGCTCGCCCCAGAAGGAAACAATCACCCAGATCCAGTCACACCACATTGTGCCAACACACAACAGAACAACAATCACCACCATCTACCCCCATTTCCCGCATTGCCGTCAAGGCTATGCCAGATATTGCTCCCGCCGTGGTGTGCAGGAATACCTTTTTTTTCTCGGCTTCGATTCGCCGGCGGTGCTCTTCTTGCTGCTTCGCTTCCCTCTCCCTCTGTTCGGCCTCCTTCTTTAGGCGAGCTTCCTCGCGCTGCTTCCGGACCATCTCGGTCCTCCGTCTATTCTCCGCGGCCTTCTGTGCTCGCAGCTCCTGTCAAGCAGCAAGTGAATCCAACCCGGGGTCGTGTTCGATGAAAAGCCAACCGACAGGCTTGGGGCACTGTTGTCGTACTCTGGTGGCTAATGCTTCTGAGTACATGGTTACCCCGCGTTCTTTCGGGTGGCGAATGACATCATTGATTGCGTATCTGACTCGACCTGGACACGTCTACCTGCTGCAGCTTCGATAAGGCTGATGGCCAGTTTCGGCTATCCTTCCCGGAGATTTCCGCTGGGAAGGGAATTGTTTTTTTTTCTATCGACTGTCTCTTCGACTGTGTACGTACGTGCCTATGACAAAGGTGCTTTGATTGATCACGCCCAAGATTTACTTTGACGCAATGCAATCCCTTGTTACAAGGTTGGCAAGTATTGGAAGTATTGCTTCCATTCGGAAAATTACGTTTTTTTCACAACGAGGTTCTTCCGAAGACTGATGGTGCTGACGCTTCTGAAGAAGAAGTAGATACTTCAGCATCAGCGACGAAGCGGCATGCTAGGCACCTGGTAGGTCATTTGCAACGCCTGTCGCTGTTCTCTAGCAGACTTTGCGTTGGTCCTCCTTTGCTTCTCCAGGTTGGCCTTGGTGGACTGCAGACACCAGCGTGTGGGGTTGGAGGAGGGGGAGTCCAGGAGGAGGACCGGCAAGGCAAAACAATCCATTGTTGAGAGAGACTATCCAATGAACTGTGTGTCATGAAACCCAGGAAATATCGTGTCGGATCGAATCCCTCATGTAATGCGTCACATTTTGAAATCGTTATGGTTTATGGGAGTACGTAAGATGTGTCTCGGGCAGCTTCCCGGGGATCGTATTCCTGACGTTCGAGCACCCTTTCTCTCTCCAACGGGACCTGCACCTGCAAGTCATGTTGTTGCTTCTGCTTCCTTTGCGCCAGAGCTCGCTCGTGGTTACTGCTATTTCTGCCCTGCGTCCGCGCATTGTTCTCCCGTTCAAGCGCAAGTTGCTGGTTCTGCTGTTTCAGTCTCTTGATCTCCATTGCGCGCTGCGACAAAAAGTGGCGAGCCGCGCGTCGCAATACACAAGAGGCAACACCTTAGGGCGGTACCTTTGGGCTAGGATGGCAGTAGGATTGTCATTAGTTAAGAAGGATACTGGGGGCATCACTTAGCATCGACCAGCTTGTAGGGAGAAACCATGTAGGTGCAGAGGGGAAGCCAGTTCTGGTTGAGCCACTTCTCTTCCGAGTTGGAGTGACGCACTTTCTTGACTCCAAGAAAAATAAAGGGTTTTAGTCTCTCTGCTGCTCATTGTTCGGGGCTGAGTGGTTCCGCCGAAAACAGTTGACTTTACTGGTTTCGCGAGTGTCAAGGTTTTTTCCGAACCTCGCCGTTCATGTGTACCTTGCATAGCATTTGCTGACTCGGCTTGGTTCGAACTACAGCACTTAATCATCCATTTTCGAGGACGCCTAATGCTCGGCCCTGTGGTCTAGTTGGTATCCTCGACACCTCGTAGAGGTCAGGTCAGGGGTTCGAGTCCCGGCGGAAGCGAGCTTTTCTTGCCAAGTAAGTTTTTCTCTCGCTTCCGCTCCTGGCATGGTGGATAGCGCTAGTTCGTGTGTACATAGCGGGAAGACAGTGCTGAACTCTCCTCGCGTTAAAAATTGAAGGCAAAGTACCGCAGAAGGGGAGGGTAGAGAGGGGCTCTTCTGTGTGACCACGGGTAGGAGTAAACGGCACCAGTGCTGTGAGCGCTGATTTATTGTCAAGACAAAAAAAAAAAAATGCGAAAGGGAGGCCTGGGTGACAGTTTATGCAGAACTTTGTGCTCGATTACTCTTGACAACAATAACAATCGAGACATCGCTGCACAGAAGAATGAAACTCTACCGTCATATGGGTCTCTGAAAGCAGTCGCACGTCTTCACCAAATCACAGGCGATCCAAGGGTGGGCAAAATACATGTATGTAAACCTGTTTCGTCTCTTCCGTTTTTCGTCTGGCTTTCTCCTCCTCCGCTTGTAGATGAGCTAGCCGATTTGCTAGGAGGTGGACGTCAGCTTCTGCTCTCTTTCTTGTGTTCTTGGCTTCCAGCATGAGGTTGGCCGTAGCACGAGCAGACATCGAGCCTGTTGACGGCCTCTTTGGCCCCATGCCCTGCGTGAAATGACCGTAGAAACAGCGAGTATTCCCTGCATGCTGATGTACACCCTGCGTGCAGGTAACCCATGTGGTGTCATGCCATCCATGATGCTTCTACTGTAAATTTTCATGATCTATGCAAACCACTACGTAGACATTGCGGACCACAGGCATGAAACAAAGCTAACGAGTGGCAAAGACAAAGGTTGGCCAACGACTGCTGTTGTATTGCGTCGACATATTGGGTGCCCAGTGCTGTTCGTAACCGACCAGCTGGAAGCGGCAAGGCTATTGTAGTCTACAGTGGAACACACCCTCTAGGCAGCTACGTGTACTATGGTGCGAGCTCACAACCCAATCATTGACTCACCATACGCACATGCTTATTTTTCAAATACGAGCCAGCCACAAGGCACGTTGATGAGTTTCTCATGAACAACAACAAGCTTTGCGACACATGGACATGATGGCCGACTTCTCACCTTTGGCGGAGTGGTCATCATCTCGTCATCGTACTCGCCCTTGTCCTCCCCCACGCTACCAGTAACCTCCGGTTCGCTCATACTCGCGGGATCTATTTACCCATAGATTGTCCACATGCACTGGGATGTTGGAAGCACGTGACAGCAGGATCTTTTCCCTCTCCCTCTTCGAGATGAGATCTTTTTGTCCGTTTCGTGTTCTCCGGAGACGCGTGTTTCTATGGAAATGTTGAGGCGTTCTTGGTTGGTGATCCGTCGTCACCCCCGCGGGAGGAGGGCGTTCATGTTGATGCTCTAGTGGCGTCGTTGGAATGCAAGAGATCATGCCCGACAGAGAGAAGAGTAGTCTCACCATGCGGTACCGTATCAGCGTACTCGCGTGCTACTGCTTTCTCTCTCGCGAATCGTCTGCTTTCGTTCCAGCAGTGAGAGTGGGCTCGTCTTTGCAACATCATGCTGCTGGGTCGCATGCAAGCAGCAGCAGGCGGACAGTTTCCTCTAAGATGCAAGCAGAGCTCGCAGCAGAAGTAGACACAATTAACGAGGCAGCGGAAGGTGATGGGAAGAAGAAGGTCGTCGTGATTGGTGCGGGATGGGCCGGGCTTGCTGCGGCTTATGAATTGTCCAAGCAGGTGTGCATATGTCGGGGGGGGAAGTTGACGCTGACGTGTCGCAGAAACCGGAGTTTGAATTTGAAAATTCTGTGCCGTCGTCACACCCACGTTGCTCAGGTGTGGAGCTGGACTGCTACTGTTCGCCAACTTGCACGGAAAAGCACGATTAGTCAACCACTACGTAGTACATTCCAATTGGCCCCATGCGTTATGTACGCGTCATTGTGCTCTTGTTCGTGCTGCTCGCTCGACCCGCATAGAGCGGTATATTGCTTGGCAGTTGCAGTTGGGCGCCGCTGCAGGTTGACAACCGGCAGACCAAATAATGGATCGCGCGCTGTGTACGACCGAAGTTGTAGTTTCAAACGGGAGTCGGTACAGGCCTCTTAGTAGATGCCCAACGCTATTTACCCGTGTGGATCTAGAAGGTTGAGAGCTGCTCCGTGATACCGCACGTTTTTGTTGCCTTTGCACTATCGACTGATGATGTAGTGTGCTTGACATAGATCGCGCCAGGGTTGCTTTCGATCCAGCAATCCCGTCATCTTCGTTGGTTTTGGCTATCCTTCCCTCCTCTTCGTTAGTGCGAGAAGCAGTCTCAGTTTTGTGTGACGTCGCCGACATTCTATGTGTTGATGTTGAACACAGGAGTCTGCTTTGTGCCTCCTGCATGAGTGCAGTTAGACCACTACACTGTAGTCAGCGCTGACTGGCGATCTAGCGGTCATCAGAGACTGCGTTTTTCTCCCAAGGTAAGGAAGTGCTAAATAGCATTCGAGCCTTGCCATGTGGGCTCTCACACCCTGAAGCTATGCTCCCGGTTGCGAATTCTATACAACGATAGATCAAATACTCCGAGCCCCACCAGGCCGGCTGCTGCACGATCGCCTCTCTCTACTGTGCTGCGTAGACTTGACAGAAATTGCGTGCCACTCATTCACCCCCCCCCCCCGCTCTCCTTCCNTGTGGGCTCTCACACCCTGAAGCTATGCTCCCGGTTGCGAATTCTATACAACGATAGATCAAATACTCCGAGCCCCACCAGGCCGGCTGCTGCACGATCGCCTCTCTCTACTGTGCTGCGTAGACTTGGCAGAAAATGCGTGCCACTCATTCCCCCCCCCCCCCGCGCTCTCCTTCCCTCGGCTCCGATGCCGTTCCGCCCCGACTCATCCCCACTCGCCCCGCGCGCGTGCGCCGGACCGCGCTTATTCTTCCCGCGGGTTCATGATACCTCTTAGAATGACGATTTTGACGTTACGCTCCTGGAGGGGGGCAAGTCTGTCGGAGGGCTGGTGGCGGGCTGGTTGACGCCGGGCGGAAGGCCCGTGGAAGCGGGTGTCCACGGCTTCTGGTACGACGGATGCGATGCTGTTGTTGGTTGCATGCATAAGACTACAGTGCCAGGTATAGGTTGGAATGGCGGCAATATTCTATTTCCCTTGATAGACAACACCGAACCACCCAGGTGAAGAAATAAATAAATAGTAGCACGCCGTCTCGATAGGCATGGTAGCAGAGAGGCTGCGTGCTATGTATGCATACGTGGTGCCGCACCACACCCACATATCACCGTCGAGAAGCCGGAAACGCCTGTTGAAACAGCGGCACGAAGCAACAATGTCTTTTTTTTGTGTGCAATCAAGTGAAACATGCGATCGAGCTGTAGGAACGAACCGGGATGACGTCCGTTCAACTCGCTAATCAGAAGTCAAACCTGACCCAGAAAAAAACTATACAACGTTCCCCTGCGGGAGTTGGGTCATCTGCCTGCCGGGGGCGACGCACGAGGACATGGCCAATCAATGTCATCGCGGGTTGGTCGTCATGACGTATCGGTAGTGGGGGTTTGCGTGCAACCTGCGAACTAATTCGCCTGGAATTTGCATCATATGCCGGAGTATTTTGTTTTCTCCTGCCGTGACTTTTCGCTTCTGCGCGAGTGTGTGCTTTTAGGCTAGCGACGTCTGCTGCAGGTCCTACTGCTGCAATCCGCTGCGTTCGATCACTACTCTTTTTGTGTGATCGTGTTTCCCGTGATCTATGGGTCGCTTTCACGCAAACGCCAACAACGGACGAATAATAGAGACGCTCAACGTGCCCAAGAAAAGTCACAGACAGACGCAGACTGCTTACCTACCGTACCACAAGTCTATTTTTGAATTTTTCAATTTTTCGGAATCAAAGTTTTAATGACCGCTGCCAGAGTTGTGCGACAGGACTTCTGTGTCGCGTGGGGTGTTCCCATGAGCAGCACCAGAGTCTCGGTCCCCGTTGCGGGTATGCATGCGCCCGTGCTGTGTGGTGGATGTGTACACGACAATCACAGCAGTTGTGTGGGCGCGTGGGCGCGCGGTGCGGAACGCGGAAAATGAAATCTGTTTTCAGTTTTCATCCTGATTTTTATTGTTCTGATTCCCAACCCCTGACAAGAGAGCCAGTCCCGGCGACTTCAGGCGGCCCTAACGCGCACCACCGGTGTCTCGCGAGCCCCACATGTAACGGGAAATGTACCGACGGGTCCTCTGCGTGCCATGAAGAAGAAAGTGCGAGAACAAACGCTGCCCCAGCAGAGAAAAACGAACCGGATAACCAACAAAGTCGAAATGCTTCTTATGCATATATATATATATATATGTTGTACCCGGCAGTCAATCGACCGGCTTGTTCGACTGACGGAAGCCCGGCGTTTTTCTACGGCTAGATCTCAGGGGTTACTGGCCATTCAAGGACGAAATTGTCTCTTCGGATCTACTATGGCTTGCAAAGAATGAGCAGCGATGGCGACATCGGCGTAGAGGAGTTGTTCAGGGACTACCGGCTTTCCCGGGGGGGGGGGGGGGTACTCATT
>CACKRE030004294.1:32771-44581 GCA_902602495.3 Ectocarpus sp. CCAP 1310/34
CCCCCCCCCCTTCCTTTTGCGTTGTGTGGTGCCCGACAGAAAAAGCGTTCGTTACAGGGGTGGAAGCGGCCAATGCCGTCGTGAAGCGCCTAGGCGTCGGTCGCGACAGCAGCATCATCCCGTTAGAAGACGACGAGCCGCACATTCAAGCCCTGAGGGCGGTGAATGGTCGAGCAAAACGAGCCGTCAAGTCGTTGCCCGGGGCAGGCTGGCTGCTTCCGTGAGTGAATAGTGTGCCGTTCGGTAGAGAGGCTGACAATGCAGGCCAGCTTGTTCGGCTTGGCGTGTGATTCCTTGTTTGGTGTACTTGTTACCACCTGTTAGGTTAGTGTGGAGGCGTTGCAGCGGGTGTACGAAGTTGAGAAAAAAACATTTTTCCCAACGAAAGCTTCTTGAAACGAGCTCGTACGGCAAGGGCTGACGGCAAGGATTAACCCGCCGTTTCCTCCCTGATCTCTGATTGCTCTCTTTCCAAGAAAAATTCTTGGCTTCAACATTGTTGAGGAGACTGATTTACACGCATACGAGAAGGGCTGCGAATTTTCTTCCCTCCCGCATGTATGATGTGGTGAACGGCATGGGAGAGTGGGAGTAGCATTGGTGGACGTCAATAGCGGGGTGCGAGTTGTTCGACAGGCAGATCTTGTTAGAGACCCAGTTGTTGGTGTCAAGAACCATGTATAAGGAGACGAAGCTTCCCGGAATGATGTTTACAGTAGGCACAAACTTGGTATTGGAGACGTGAGGGTTTGATTTTTTTTTTATTGATGGTTACTGTCAGATCCGACCCCACGTTGAGGTTGTATGATTTCTGTCGGTTTCTTGACAGAGAACATACGTTGCAAGCATGCCCAACGCAAGAAGTTCTTGTGTAGTAACATAGGTCGTGGCACATTAGAAGGTCACGTGTTTCCACGCGGTCTTCCCGGAAGAGAGATGCCAAGCCATGATGAGCAATTAGTTGTGTAACAAGACGTGGCCACCAGCGTGAAAGACATACTCCAACGGCTTAATGAGTGCGAAAAGCTACGGGCTATGGTCCATGACTTAAAATATGTACACTTGGACGATAACTCTACGAGATCTACGAAATCGAGGTTTCTGGACGTTCTCATTCTACGTAGGCGTGCATCGCGCATGCGGGGACAGATCAGGACAGGGCCTCCTGCAAAAGGTCTTCATTGTACACCCATCCGACTGCTCGAGCGTGTAGTGGTCTGGCACTCGGCGTGCGCTCTAGCAGCATCACAGGCGGGGCTGTGGCGAAGGAAGGAGGCCCAATAATCAACAGTGAGTCGAGAAAAATTGAAACATGACCATGGGAGATCTGGGGGGTTTGGGTCTAATCGTCGAGCATGCCCTCCGTGTCGCCCTCACGCTCGTCTAGCGTAGGGGCAGGTGGGCCCCGAGGCCTACAGCTGTCAGTGTGTGAGACTGGCTATCTTGGATAGCAATCCGTTTGTCAACTGGTGTAGTGTACGCAGAGCAATGTCCAAACTCCGCACCCACAACTGAACAACGTGACTGAGGGTGCACCAGGGACCCTGAAAGTAGCCTGTTGCTCAGAAAATATCTCTACTGCTGTTGACAGCAGCATAATCCTTCGTGTGGCACGTGGCGGTAAGCGCCGCGGATGGTCAAGTACCACCCCGCAACCAGCACAAGTAGGTGGTGCGCAGGACCTCGTTATGGGTTATCGCGAGTCCCATACACTCTGCTTCTGAATGCGTGGAGAAATTCATTTCATTATTTGGATGTTGGTAATCACGATCGGCGATGACGGCTTGCTTTTGCGGTGCATGCGTCACCACTTATTTTAAACTTGATGCTGCGGTCGTCACTACTGATTTTCTACAAAATGCTCGGTGATGTGCATAGTGTTTTGCTATCAAATGTAATGAATTGTTCGACAGATGAAGTGCATTTCCCCCCTCCGTTTTAGCAATCAACTCTCTCTTTTGTACACGTCTGGTGTACATGAAGATGAGGGTTCAAATCTACGAAGGTCAGCATCACATGCATCTCCTGCCTCTTATATTTACGTGGAACTGGTGTTGTTGCGTATTGTCGCCAAGATCATAGTGCATGGAGGTTATCCAGTGGGGTACTTAAGCTTTTTTTTTTTGTGAACCATTGATACCCCAGGATGCAAGACCAGTCAGTCCCCCGACAAACCAGCCCATGTTTCAGGGCTCTTTTAGTCTTCGGGTGCATGCCCGCCCAATTTGGCCGCCCCCTGCGGATCGACCCCTGCCCCTACGCAGGATCTCCTCGCCTACATGACAGCAGTGGGTACTCTCTTTTCGAGGACCGCCATCTGTAAAACCGGCATTTCTCTTCTTCATCAACATCCTTCTTTTCGGCGAGCATCTGTGGAGCGATTCTTTGTGTAGCTTGTCACACAGCATATACGAGTCCAAATACATTGAGGACGTTGTCCATTTAACGTGCAGTGGGACGATTCTTGCATTTGCTGGTGCGGTAAGTACAATTTCATAGAGGCCATGGCCTCCCGCTGGTCTTCCGTTCCAAGTAATAGTATGGCTCTCAGGAGTTTCTCTGCAAACTTAGGGTCCAACCGCCACGCCACAGTTGGCATCGCACCCCTTCGTTCTTGACTCCGCCCTCCCTTCGGAAAAAAAAAAAAAACTACTGAAACACTGGGTCTGACCGACCGCGGCTTAGATGTTCTTTTATTGTTATTCTGATTTTGGGTTGCCCTGCCACTGACTTTCTTGCGAAATAAACGTTTCCTCCCCCCTGCGACTTGTGGCGGCGCTGTTGTCCTTGTTGTTGTTGTCCCCGTTGTTTCTGGGTTGATACCCTCACCCTCAATCCCAAACCGCTCCTGGGATACCTTTTAGAAGGTACATATAACCTCACAGAAAGACCAGCCGGCCGTTCGAGACAACACCACAGTCGAAGGGGATGTGTTGAAGTCTTTCACAGTGAGTGGGAAGAAACCGGCTGGATACTGGGCTTATTTTGAATCTGTTTTAAGCCTTGACTATACACTGACATTTATCACGAATGCCAGTAAGTGCTAATCACAACGACTGTATACGTACAAAAGTCACAAGACATGTTGTGACGTTCTGCCTTCACAGGAACACGTCGCATTGTCTCTTGACAATTTGTTGGAACTGTGTATGTATCTATTTATTGCTGCTGTTGATCGACAATTAATTATTACATACGTCATATTCCAAAAATCAAAGGCGGATCAACTCCCCTGTGATACCTTGTTGACGCTCTAGTTGTGGGTGGGATTCCACGATCGACTTGCCGGTGTTCGTACAGACGCCAACGATTAAGAGTCCCTAGAAGTCACGTGTCCGACATACTCCTGCTTCTTGTTCTATGGAGCGGCGATGTCCTTTAGTTGATTGGGTAGGATCGCATGGATATACTGAGCTACACCATATACATGTATACATGCAGCATTTTGAACAGCCAACAACCGCTCGCGATACACTACGCCCCACTCAGCACATGCGCTATTCTAAACACTTTGCTACCCTACCATCCAAATCCAGGGGCAGGACTTCCGATGCAGAGATCTACCCACACGCCAGACAGGCCCACAATCGCGGGAAATCAACGACGGCACACCACGCCATCGCCGAGCACGCAGGCTTGGGAGGAAAGCAGGGGTGCTCGACGGCAACGTGTGAGTAAACTTTCTCGTGTCACCAGAATAGCCAGGCGTCTAGAAGGTGCGATTACTTCTTGTTGCAAGTGAACACGTATCACGTAGCACATTGCGCAATACGGCCGTAATTTTTTTTTGTATCTGTATGTCTGTAGGCCCCGGTGGTGTACGAACGAGAACTGACGAGGTTTACCTCATTCGTGTACGTCGTCGTGTCCCGAAATAAGACCAGGCTTATGTCGTGTAAAACTCGTCGGGAGCGTGTGCACATGCCATTTCTCACCCGGAGCGAAATTCTTTGACGCAGCCCGTGCATTCAGACACAACCCCCCATGTTCTCGCGTTCCATCTCGTCTCACTTTGCGCCCCCCCCGCCCCCCGCGATGCTGGAATACCTGAACTAGGAGAATCTTGCGGATATTTTCGGGCTCGACGCCGACATCGTCACATACAAGGGTAAGGATGCCTTCTACACCATCCCCTCATACGAATGGGGCTCCTGGACGAAGACAACGAAACCGTGGGGCGCCCACTGGGGTTTTACGGGCAGTGATGCCGATGGATTCACCTTCTTCACTTCCGCGAGGGGTGCACATGTTGAGGTCAGTGTCATGGACCAAGAGTGCGTGTATTCTGGTGCCCGGGATGACACTGATATTGGAATTTGAACCCTGTCGCGCTGAGCTAGCTCGTGCACAATCATGTGGCACGTTGCATTGTGTGTGTAGTTCGTCCTAGGGTAAGGCGAGCGTAGCAAGCCTTAGTGCTACATACGTTCAAGCTGATCGGCCGGAACCTTAATCTTCCACTGGGTTGCCCCTTTGATGCTTTCGTAGAGAAGGGCTACTCTGTGTCTGAGCCTTGTCGACTTTGTAGTCGAAGTTTGTCTACTCGTCGATCAATCGTTGTCCGTCGCCAAAGTTTATGCATGTTATTATCGGTTCACGTAAGTTGTCGGGCAACCTGGACATTACCAGTGCATCCATTGGTGTGAAACTGACCACACAAAATCTCCATTTTTTTTTCTGAACCTTGGACCAGGTATGCCTTGGACCCACTAGCCTGAAAGGGGTAGGACCGATTGCTTCCATCACGTTCAACGGGCGCTGCGTTAAGAACCATGACGCCCTCCGGAGGTTTACGGCAGTCGGCGCGGACGATGATTTGACGGAGGTGAGGGTCATGTCGTGTTGACGTAGCGCTTGATACAGCACCAGTGTCCACCCGCTCTAAGTCATGTTCAGAGGGCATGTGGAGAACTCTTGACGGTGAGCACGTCGGGAAATACGGGTCTCACTGGACTTTTATGTCCGTTTCTGCGAAGGCCGTGCTGTGCCGCCGACATAAAATGTGGGCACAATCACTCAAGAACTACATTGTGTACCGGGACTTTTAAGCTCTACCTTCATAAACATAATAATAAAGTGTCTTCTAAATTTACCGGCCCCGACGATGGTATGTGTTGCACTTCCTTCGTTTTCTCCGTTTACGTTTGCAGCTTCTCAACGTGGTGTGGCACACGCTTCCCTGCCAAGGCGTCTCTCAGCAGCATGTCCGGGAGGACGCCAAGATGCCAGCAGGGGCCGCCGACGTTTTCCCGAGCCTCGTACGCCAGGCGCAACGGAACCTCGAGAGTAATCCGACTTTAANAGGCCGAGTCCAAGATGTTCAGCAAGAACATCTACATGACAGCGCGCAAAAGGTCGGTGTGACGATCGTTTTACCGCCACAACGAGTACCTAGGTGTGACACGTTTTTTGTTTTGCACGCCAGTCGCCGATCATTGTCAAATTCTGAATATCGCGATGCAGCAACGTCAAGCAAATCGCGCGATTCCCCCCGAACCACAGGATCACAAGCTCAGGACTACGGCAGTTGACCTGAATAGAGAGCGAAATGCGACGACCTTGCTGCGTGAACGGATCGTTTCAATGAGGGAGGAGTGCGTTCGCCTTACTATGGAACAAGGGGAAGCTCTTCATTAAATCCTTGTCGACGCCGAGACGAAGGAGATGATACACTCGAGACTCCCTCAGGGAAGCGACCAGAGGCATTTCCATGAGGTGGGCTGTCATGCACTATTTGTTTGAGATTTCAAGTAGGTATTGGAGGCGTCTCGCCGAGGTTTCCAGGGTGCGTTGCTGATCAAAGTTTTTCTTTCAGAGTGGCCGGTTTATCTGGAGGTCGAGAACTTCCATCTGCGAGGTGGTTTAGAATGACGGGGATACGTACGTCGCACAGGCAAGGCGAAACACCGCCCACCTCGTAGCGGGTGATGCAATGAAACATGCGAATGGTTGCGGAAGTATACAAAAGTATGATTTAGGGGGGCTCATGTCGGTGAGCACTCGTGTTTGCCGACCGAATAGGTACACAACAAAACGCTCCCACTCCCGTGCGCACAGGATCAGGTGAAGTGGAACACGAGCCACGGCAAGGCAAAGGGGTTTCGATTTCACCCGGCTACGATGAGACTTGCCATCTACATCCAAGGGATTGCGGGGACTGCGGCGTACAACATGCTGACGAATGTCTTGCACCTGCCTAGCCCTGAACGCATCAAGCAGCTGCGGCGGAATGCCGCCCCTCCTAGGACGGGTGTGCTGACCGAGAACATCCTGGTAACACATACGCTGAGTTCGACTTTTGTTCTTCAAAGGAGCAGTGGAAATGGTCTCGGCTCGACGTGTTTTATGGATAGGTTGATGTTTTTTTTCAATTTTTTTTCTTTGTCGGCACTGCATTCGCCTCCGAAAATTTTGGGTATGTGACTGTGATCTAACTCTACCCCTTTTACTCCCGTTATGTCCAGAAAAACGGGAAGCTCGCGGCCACGCAAGACACAGACAAGGCCGACCTGATGGGGGTCTTGGCGTGGGACCTCATGCACCTCAACAAGAACGGTTTTAGTTTCGCACCTAACGGGGGGGGGTTCACGGGCCTCGTGGACGAGACGACGTTCTTCAACCCCATCTACAAGCACGAGGGGGGGATTGTAAAGGAAGTAGAGCCAATTCTGGAGAAGATTGTCGCCACGCAATACGTCGAGGTAGGGAACCAGATATCTCCTGGCCGTGTTTTGTGTAATCATGCCCTGTCGAATTCGTCCCGGGTGTTGCGTTCACAGACTGTGTTTGGCTTCGTACCGTTGCCCTCTCCGGTGACGCGCGATGGATGTGCGTTGACGATTTTTGCCGTCATCCTACTTGATGAGGCAATCGCAACCCCCCAAACACTGCGACATGCTCACATGGTCGCCCATCCCTGCCCACTCTAAACGAAATACACAGATGTACTTCGTGAGCGTCGGCAAGCCGGAGTACAAGTTCGTCGTGTGGCGCGAAGCTGTCCGCTCTCTCAGTACGGACTTCATCCAACGCATGTTGATCCGGGTCATGCGTTCTCTTGCGATGGCCCACCCGGATAAAGCCTTCGACGTCATAGCCACCGTATGCGACGGTGCACCTGGGCAGTGAGTGTTTTTTTGTTGTTGTCGACGTTGCTATCTAGAGACTGCGGGTTGTCCCACGTATTACGTCCATATCAATCCGTTCGAGTCGAGAGAAGTTTTATACGACATAGACTACATGTAGGCTCGGAGAGGTCACTTTGGTGGTGGCCAAGTGGATGACCTTGGAAAGACCGTGTGTGGAGCCGTACTTTATGATCGGCCCTTTTCCCCTCGTTGCGCCCTCGCGAACGCCTCTCGACAGCCGTTCTTTTCAGACACACGCGGCCATTTCAGGGTTCTGTCGGTGGATCAAGGGGCCGCAGGAGGGCTCGTTCACCAGCTTCAAGGTCGGGATCCTACACCCTGTTCATCTTCACGAGGTCTTCAACATGAGCGACCCCATGCACATTCTCAAGAAGATCGTCAACGCCCTTTGGCACAGCGACATCCCCGCCAAGCAGCGCCAGCTGGGGATGTGGTGCGTCACCGACCAGGACGAGTTGAAGTTTTCTCAGTTCTCCTTGAAGACCGCGCAACGAGTGTACAACGACGTCGAGTACGACAACAACAGCATTACTCCCGAGGAACGAGCTGCCACCTTGACCATATTCCCAGGCATGCCAGTGAGCGCGTTCAACAGGACTAATTTCACCTGCATGAACGTCAAGCTCTCTGCGAAGGTGATGAAAGGTTGAGCTCAAAGTTGCGGAACCTTCGGAGCACGAACATTAAACCTCCTCATGCCAAAGGAAGTTCAGGCTATGGTAACGGTTTTTCCGGATTATTCCGTTCATGCTTGGCAGTGATTCTTCCACCAGCACGCAGACCTAACGTAAAAGACCGACTTCTTGTCCTATTTTGCTGTTGTTCGTCAGGTGGTGTCGGGGACCATCGTCCGAGCTATTCGCGAAGTTCGGGCCAACCGAGAGACGAGGGGCGAACCCCCAGACCTTGCGCTGGGATGCTATGAAGGCCACCTCAATGACTTCGTAGATATCTTCAACGGTGAGGAAACCACATGTGGTTTGCCACGAAAACGATGGCATATGTGCAGTATTGAAATTAATCACCCGGTCATGGGGTCTAGGGTCTGGGCGTACGTGCAACAAGATACTCCCACCACCACCCCTCCCCTTCCCCCGGAGATGTGGTAAAACCTCCGAAACCACTCGTAAGCAGTGACATCAGTGGTGCCGAAAATAGCGGCGTTCAACAGCCTCTCCAAGAGCTATCCGAAAATGCGCCAGGGGAAGTAAAATTAAATGTTTGAACGCCGGTCTCTGGGGTGGACGGGTATACTGTGGCACAAACGGCCAAGTATGTGCAACACTGCACGGCATCGAATAACTAGTATACATCACAAACGGCAAGTTTGTGCAACAAGTTTGTGCAACACGACATCGACTTAAGTCGTATACATCAACAAGAGGACACCGGGGATGACCAGCAGCACACGATGCAGTCCGTTCGATTAATTCGATTTATCATCCACAACCACCAAACCCACAAATACGCGTTCGCCAGGCGTCGTGCTACTGCTCGAATTGTAGTGATGGAGCTTACGACGACTGCTTGTATCGCTTCGTGACAGCCGGAAGCGTCAGAACGGTTGATTCGTCCGCCTGCCATCTCTGCGGGTTAGCTACAACCTCTTTCTCGCCACCTACGAGGGGAACCCCGTTCTCTGTCTCCACCTCTACGCCTACGCCCGAGCTCTCCTCCTCCTGTACCTCCGCTCCCATGAACTGGTACAGCTTGGAACTCCCAGAGATGCCCGCCAAATCTACGAACGGGCGAGGGATCTCTCGGTGTCCAAGAAGCTTGATGTGGAACCTCTTGATCCGGTAGGGGGACCAGCTTGAAAAGTGACCTCCTCCATACTCCTTTGCCTCGGCGTAGACTTGGAGGAAGTCGGCTGCGGCTTGGGTGTTGCGAATGCGCTGGCCCCTTTTCTCCGCTTCTCGCAACAGAGCCTTCAGCAACCCCCCGATGCCATCGTGGGCGCCTTTGAAGTGCGACGTGACCGCGAAGTTGTGGATGAGGACGACACCAAGCCTGTGCAAGCTCTTGGCCACAGCGTAAAAGTTGCGCTTCCCCTTGTACTGTTTGGCGCACCCGTCGGTGAAGATGTGCACCGTGCGTCCCGGCCAAGAAGTACGCGGGAATGGTGGGTATGGTGAAGGCTGTGTCGGGCAAGCACAAGGTTACTCGGGCGTTTTGTGGTGTAGGGAATTGAGGGGTGTCCGTGGTGCACGTCATGTTCTCGT
This sequence comes from Ectocarpus sp. CCAP 1310/34, assembly GCA_902602495.3. NCBI lineage: Eukaryota > Phaeophyceae > Ectocarpales > Ectocarpaceae > Ectocarpus > Ectocarpus sp. CCAP 1310/34. Next base: position 42,142 of record CACKRE030004294.1, read on the forward strand.
GTTTGGCGCCTTGTTCTCTTCCATGATCTTTTGTTTTTTTAGGTAATTTTGTTACAGTTTTTGTACTTTTTTTGTTGCTGTGTGCTGTTTGTTGCATGTTGCTGNCGTCCCGGCCAAGAAGTACGCGGGAATGGTGGGTATGGTGAAGGCTGTGTCGGGCAAGCACAAGGTTACTCGGGCGTCTTGTGGTGTAGGGAATTGAGGGGTGTCCGTGGTGCACGTCATGTTCTCGTGTTTGGCGCCTTGTTCTCTTCCATGATCTTTTGTTTTTTTAGGTAATTTTGTTACAGTTTTTGTACTTTTTTTGTTGCTGTGTGCTGTTTGTTGCATGTTGCTGTTCATATGCAGCAGCAGGTCGTCTCCCTTTGGCGGTTTGGGATATCAAAGAAGGGTCTCCAGCAGGAGAAAACAAATATTTGCCGGTCTGTGGCTAATATTTTCACGGTTTGTCGCCGAAATGGGCTGTCTTTTTCTATATATAATGCACAACATACATTATTTTCAAGCACGTCGGTGAAATAAATGTCCACATATGTCACACAGGGTATTTGTGGTCAATCTCCGCGGTTGTACGCATCAAATAGCTTAAAAAACGAGCTTGAAAATGGCCTTATAAACACGTTTTATCGCCGTTTTTCCAAAGGGGGGGGGACGTTTTAGCCCCATCCCCTTTTTTTTCATGCATTCTGCAGTATAAAACACTACATATCGCTGAAACCTCAACATCCCGACNCGAGCTTGAAAATGGCCTTATAAACACGTTTTATCGCCGTTTTTCCAAAGGGGGGGGGACGTTTTAGCCCCATCCCCTTTTTTTTCATGCATTCTGCAGTATAAAACACTACATATCGCTGAAACCTCAACATCCCGACGTCGGGTACTCAATTTCACCCGCGGAACTGGGCCTACACCCCACCAAAGCACCCTGACACACTTTTTGGAGCTTCAGTCTTCGGGGAACATCATCAACTGGGCCGCTCGACACTCTAGCGCGGAAGGCGCCCTTGTCCTGATCCAGCCCCGCACGTGCCATGCACGCCTACGTAGAATGAGAACTTCCAGCTTCCTAAAAAAAATACCCACAAGTCTACCTCCAATTTATCTCAAAATTAGAACGGGGAGAATTTCAGTTACCGTCCAACCCCCTTTTTTTTAAAGTCATGGACCATAGGCTACGGGACTCGTTCGGATTCTGTGCCAGATAGGGTGAAACAGCGCCGGAATTTGTGTACAAACTCCCAGCTTGTGAGGTTAACTCGGCGAGTCGAATTGTGGAAGGGGGTAGAATGGGACGAGGAATATCGACAGGAGAGTGGGATAAGTCACTTATGAACAGAGAACAAGGAATTGGGAGAGTTCAAGAGTACTATCATATGTGGTTTGGTTGTGTTTTTATCTTCCTTCTTCACGCCCCTTGTGCAGATGCAGTAGAGCGCTACTAGACGACTTGTTATTGTGCCGCCGGCCGTTTCCGTTGATTAGTGGACGAAAGAAGAAATCGACAACGGCCCCCTGACGCGATTCAGAAAATGTTCTTCAGTCCACAGCACTGCACCCAGATTCGAGACCATGCCCTAACGCCAGATGGCTGTGAGGTTTCAAACTGGACCACTCAGACAACAACAACAACAACAATAACTCAAGCAACCGCTGATGCTGTGTGACTGACGTCTTGCATGGCGACAAACTAAAGCACCCAATCGAAGTTGTCCTTGCTTGTTAGATTGGGGCCCGGGTTCAGAACCGCCAGATTCACTCATCTCGTTGTGGTTTGATCCTTTCACATTGGCTCAATTGTTGTGGTCCTCCGGTTTCAAGACAGTGGCTCATTGTTTTGGTCCTTCCTCTGGTTGCAACACAGTCAGTCGTGGCATACACTCCCCCTGCGCCCATCTATCATAAAAACTAACCTACAACAAGATACAAACCGCGAAGACACCGAATGGGATGACGCGATTGGCCAATGGCTGTGCGACACAGGTTGATGATTGCGCCGCAACACTGCGCTAAAACCCCTACCCGGCAGCAGCAAATGAAAGGGAGAAGGCGGCCGTAACCTACGTCCGTAACATACAGGCGGGTGGTACTTCTCTACCAACATACACATTCAAACCGGGCTTACCGCGCATCAAACCAAACAACTACAAATCTTAGTCCTAAAGCCACAATAATATTGTTTGTATTACTACTCCTACTGCTGGCCCCGAGCGACTCCGAGTATTTCATAGACGATGTTTAGCCAATAGCATCCCTCCCAACCGTACCTGGCTTTTGCAATGTTGCTGGTATATGGTCCTCGCCACGTCAGTACAGGTTTGAGGTCGTCAAAACCAGCCTTGAAAAAGAAAGTCAAACACAAACTCGCAGAAATAGCGTCTACTTGACCTACCCCCCCCCCCCCCCCCCCCCCCCCCCCCCCCCCCCCCCCCCCCCCCCCCCC
>CACKRE030004294.1:44623-55681 GCA_902602495.3 Ectocarpus sp. CCAP 1310/34
CCCCCCCCCCCCCCCCCCCCCAGCATTGCTACGGAATACCAACCGCCTGTTCCGCGGAGTATGCGCTCGCTCTGTCTGATCCATGCCCCTCCATCTGACACCAAAAAAGCATTCTAGATACTTGCTAACCAACTGCTTCGAACACGCGATGTTCCGACCTCAATTGAGAGCCTCCAGTAAAACGGCTCGCGCTGCCGCAACGCGGCCGGCACCTTTTCATAGGACACACAAGACGCCAACGAGCTAGAAAAAAGGCAAACAAAAAGAAGAATACAAGTATCAACAACAAACACCTGTTTTTGTACCAGGTACTACTGCTGTACGCCCCCGTCCCCCCCCTAAAAAAAACAGCGAAGTCTACCGGAAAGAGCACGACCGTACAGCAACAAAGTAAGCATACCTGCAGTAAATGAACACGCAACAAAACAACGCTTCCAAAGGCTCCAGGCAGTGAACATGACGGCCCTCCCTTGCATTTTCAGCCCGCCCCGGAAAAGATCGAGCGCCATGCGACACGCCTACTACTTCCCCGTGGTCGTGCTTGGGACTTGAAACATGCTGACGCCGCATACTCAAGAAAAACTCCCACCCCCCGTCTAGAATGACATACACTGGCCTCGGAGACAGCGGACACAAATGCAGCCGTGGTTGGGTGCGGGGTGTAGGGTGTAACAGGGCAACAAGGTTTGACTACAAGGTTCGGCAACAGGGCACCATGGTCTGACTACAAGGTCGGCAGCAGGGCACGATGGTTTGACTAGAAGGTCGCCAACAAGACACCATCGTCGGGATACAGGGCAGCAACACGACGGTTTGACTACAACGTCGGGGGGCGGGAAGTAACTCTAACGCCCACGAATCGACCCGGGGAGACCCCAAAAAACCGGCTAGCCGCACTCGGCAGCAGGGAAGAACGTGACGAGGCTCCGGCCACCGCCACCGCCACCGCCGCAGAGACGCCGCGGGAAAGGTGCCGCACCTCGGCATTGTTCCCTAATGCATGAGGAACTAACTCGAGCTAGCTTGTGAATCATACATGCTCCAATGATAGTAGGGTAGGCGACCGCACCGCACCGCTGCATCCGCGCCCGACACCAGGCTAAGGGTGCAAAGCTTGATGCGGGGGCGGGCGGGCGGGGGCGGGGTGCTCTGCGGTCGTAAAAAAGCCCGCGAGCTCCCACGACAAACAAGGGGCAGCTTTCATCGCAAGCACGCCAACGTGTTGTCACTTGAACATCTACATCTACATCTTGTATGCATATCTATCAATCAGCACTCCAGGACTTTCGGCGTCAGTCCCACCTATTGCTGCTCGCCGCTGCACACAACGCATCCCGAAAACATAGCCCTCTCGCGAACCCAAAGAGGCTACAGGTGGGTACGCAAACAGAGCCAGCAACGCCTCAAAGTTCTTCGTGCGAGAAAGCGGGAGTATATGCTCCCACATGCCCCAGCTAGCGTGCTCCACACGATTGATTCGTCCAGCCTCCAACCCATGATCTCGACCGCATAACGTAAGTGCACACGGCGGATACCAACCAGAGAGAGCTCTCGACTCGGTAAACGGGAGCGGCAACAACAACAACATGAACCGTTGTCACAGCCCAGCCTAGTCGTCGTATATGCTCTCGTCCATTAGCTCCATGAGGTTTGAGTCAGCCCGCACTTGGTCCAGGTCTACCGAAGCCTTCGTTCCTTGTCGGGCTAGCCTTTCCGCCTGTACATTTTACATCGTATGCATAGCAAGTGCGGTAGCAACGGTAAATCTCAAATACGAACAGACCCAGTTCAACCGTTGTGTTTTCGGGTCAGGCGCAACCGCGATTGATTGGCGTGAAGTCAGTGCACCACCTACTCAAACTGTGGACGGCGATTTTGTGTCAAGTCAATGAGAGGCTTGGAATGGACCAAATCATGTGCTGGGCAGTGTATAACAACACGGCCAAAAAAGACGGTTGTATCGCGCGATGTGTTTTACCCTTGTCGCTGTCAGTCCTACTGTACCGGGTCCACGACGTGTGTCCACAAGCAAGTCGACTCCGTCATAATTCCACATCGCGCGCCGGAAGCATACATCAACACCGAATGCTTTCATGTCACTACTGTTGCACAACTCTTGTCACGTATAGATCTGAACTGCCCCATTTCTCAAGCTCCTCCAGAACGACAACCAGATTGTAGACTATTCCAACTGTGAAATCTGTCTCATCGCGACGCCAATGTGAAAAAAGGGAATCGTCCTCGACAGGTTGCAGGGAATTTGTACCCATCTGAAGGGGATCTACACACACGAATCACTGCTGCTCCACCTCTCGCTTGTCTTCACATTGTAGGTAGCATGCAGTGGCCATCGGTTGCCCTCGACCATTATGCCAACTTTTGCTGTTCTGCTATACATCATTCTTCTGTTCCATGCCTTTCACTCACGCCTACCCACAACCATGATACTACTGCTGTGCTGCTGTACAGTACCTCTTTCTTTTCTTCCAGCTCTCTCTTCTCGCGGTTGAGCTTCTCCAGTGCCGCTGCCTCAATCCTCGCCTTCTCCGCGGCACGCTCGCGGCTAAGCCTCAGGCCCTCCTCCACTCTTTCCTTCTCCCTCTGGGCCTGCTGCCTCAACCGCTGCTCCTCTAGCGCCTACGACGCCAATCGGACACGGGGAAACAGCAACGCAATAGACGAAGAGACTCAACGGCTAGACACGAGCAGTAAAATGAAAACAAGAGCAATAGAGCGCATGTGGTGCTTCGACACACGGGAAAGAAACTGATGAGAGGGAGAGAGAGAGAGAGCGGATGTCGTGAGGCATGATAGCAAACAGTAATGCACATAAGGATGGTGCCAAAATTATTACTTAGTGGGCGACGAACGCCACCGCTGTCGAATTTTTTTCCATCGTCGACAACGATTTTACTACCTTTTGTTGCCGTGGCCACCTTGACTTTTCCTCTCTCCTCAACCCCATACGCCTACCCCAACCTCGTTCTCAGCTCCGACCTCTCTGTCTCTCCCTCTCCGACCCCATGTGCCTTCAACTACCCCAACTCGTCTCAGCTCCGAACTTCTCTCCCTCCCCCTGCTCAACCCCTTACCCCTACCTCAACGCGCTCCCACTCCTCGCTCTTACAGCGCCCCTACCCCACCTTCTCAGTCTCAGCTCTGGCTTTCTCTCTCTCCTCCCTCTCTTTCCTCTCCGCCTGAGCCTGAAGCCACTGCTCGTCCCTCTTGCCGGTCTTGCTTCCGTCGCCGGAACCCCCCCCCTCTCCCCCGCTACCGGGACCAACCGCGGCGCCCCCTGCACTTTGCTCCTCGTCATCCTCGTCGTCTTCGTCCTCGCCTAGGTCGATATCGATCTCAGAGTCCTGTTGACAACACGCGTGTTGTCGCTACTGTCGTTGGTGTTGCCTTGATGCATCAAAGTCGTTGTGACCCTTCCTGTATCCATATCCTCTTTCCTTCGTGTACCTTCATATGTTCGTTGCCTTCATGTCTTCATGTATCAACAATCGTTCTGAACCTCTCTGTATCGCATGCCTTCTTCGCTCTTTTCTCTATTCTCTTCCCACTCTTCAAGGCAAAGGCATGAACGTGGGATGTTCTAGGAACTTTCGTGGTGATAAGCTTCCCCAATCAGCCAGAGCTGAACAAAAATCAAGACCCATTGAAGGCCCAAGCACTAAATACTGAACGAGGCGGAGAGAGAGAGAGAGAGAGAGAGAGAGAGATCGCCCCACCCTTGGAGCGATTTTCAAAGCTCGATCGCTCTGCAACCAAGTGTGAGCGGGAAGTGCCCGATACGCCTACGGAAAGCCCCACATGATATGTTTCCACAACCAACGTTTTGGCGCTGGAACATTCTTGGTTGTGGAGCAATCGAGCTTTGAGAATCGGTCTGGGAGGGGAGCCACTTCTCCGACTAATACGGAATACCACGGTACGGTATACGGTACGGTACAGACAATATTGGTTGTGGAGCAATCGAGCTTTGAGAATCGGTCTGGGAGGGGAGCCACTTCTCCGACTAATACGGAATACCACGGTACGGTATACGGTACGGTACAGACAATATTGGTTGTGGAGCAATCGAGCTTTGAGAATCGGTCTGGGAGGGGAGCCACTTCTCCGACTAATACGGAATACCACGGTACGGTATACGGTACGGTACAGACAATATTGGTTGTGGAGCAATCGAGCTTTGAAAATCGCTCTCGGGGGGGTGCCCTCTCCACCTCTCACCGTAGCAAAGGAAGCATGTTTTCCAAAACAACGGAACAAAACACACCAGAGACTATTTGATAGGCAAAGATTTCCACACCAAGAAAAAACGTGCATGCGTGCAGCCATATTTTCAACATTGCCGTGGTATCAATAGCAACATGCTTGAGGTTGAAACACCACCACACCACCTCCGTCTTGTCGGGGATTACGGATTACGGATTACGGATTACGGCAGAGGTATGATAGGGCGCGAAATGAATCGGACTGAACGACATCGACTGCAGAGTAGCGGTTCGAGTATTTCGACTACTTCGAGTTCCGAACACGACAGCGACAGCAAAGCGTCGACAGATGTCAGATGGATCGACCAACATCGACTCCAGACTCTGGTGTAGACTCCCAACCAGCACAAGAGCAAGATCATCGTGACAGATATCGGGTGGACTCATCCTTATCAACTGTTTCGACTTCCAACAATGTAAGACTACAACAGCAATGGCATCGCAAAAACAACAACCGCTCGCCTTGAGGGTATGAGCCGTGGCCTCGAGGGTGAGGCTGGAGCTGTCCACTCGCGAGAAGGGGTCACCTCCACCACCGAGGGGCAGGGCGGGTGCCTCTGCCTTGGACTTCTGATCGCCTCCCCCCGATACATCGCGCGTAGCTCCCTACGTGACCACAGGAGCCAAGACAATAAGGAAAGTGACTGGTGTCTCGAACGGGGAGTCTTTCTTTCATTGAATGACTCAAGGTACTGTATGTTCCTGAGAAAAGATGAGGTCAGCGGTGCTGCAGGACACGCAAGGTCAGCAGTGAATCAGGACATACAAGGTCAGCGGTGTAACGGCTACGAGTTCGGAACAATAGCATGACATGCAAAGTCAGCAGTGAAAGAGAACATCCAAGGCCAGCGGTGTAACAAGTCAAGGGGCCAGAGAAACGGAGTAAACGTGTGGACGGGCGTGTGTGGGACACAGTAGCAGCGGTTGGAAGTTGGTATCGCCGTTAAATAGCCTAACACACCTTCGAGCCTGGCGAAGTGATCGATCCGGTGCGACTTCTCTTGGCGGGCGACAGGCCATCCTCGTCCTCGTCATCCTCATCCTGCTCCCCGAGGTCGTCATTCTCAGAATCTGATCACCCATTTTCCACGATGGACGACGATGATTCACAATGTAAGACGGTTTTCTTTCACGATACAGCAGTATAACGATATCGTGTTCCGATCCAGACCAGTCACATTCCACAGGACAGAGCGCACAAACAAGCACACAAGAATTAAGGGAGGGCGCGTGGTTGAAAAGAAAAATTGACACCGAGAATCGATATGATTGTGCGCAGGACATCAGGAAGCCAGCGCGTGGGCTAGTGGTGGGCAAAAGAAGGGGCGGTTGGTACACGTACACTTGTAAGGGATTGTCATGATAACGAGGCTATTCGTTGGCCAACCGATTTCGAACGTGAGTCAGCAACAACAACAGCAGCAGCAGCAGCAGCAGCAGCAGCAGCAGCAGCAGCAGTAGCAGCAAGAAACGCTTCACCTGTGCCACAGGCGTTGTGCGGCACCCTTCCAAGCAGGAGAGCACCCCTGCGAACGACAAACGAAACAAAGCCACCTCTAGCACGAGGGACGCAGCCCTATCAAAACACGCAAAAACAAGAGCAGCAGCAGAGCAACAACTGCCACAATGGCGACAACGTCAACAAGAGCAACCAACGCTGCAACCCCTGGTGAACACACACAACAAGACCCGGTAAACTCTCTCCCTCACCGCTGACGTCATCGGTCCTCGGACGCTTTCCCGGGCGGCTTGGCGGAACGGCGCCGGCCCTGTCACTTCCATCACCGCTGAAACAACAAACAACACAACGGGTTCAGTGTTGATTATTTTCGACGGAGCATTACGGTGTTTGGCAGGTGCTCTTAGGGAACCGTACACATCGTGGTGCTTACTCGAAGCAAGTGCTCTTTCGTACAGGACACACCTTGGTGTTCAGCGCAGGTGCTCTCAAGCACAGTACTCCACACGGCATAGGTGGGACGAAGACACGAGCACTGACACATACAGCATACCTCGTCCTGGTTCCCTCGTCAGTGTCCTTGCTCTTGTCAGCAGCTGTTGATGATGCCGCCAGGTCTGATGACGCCGCCGTCGTTGATGATGGCGTCGGGGGCGGGTCGTTCACGCTGTCCGCTAAGAAAAACGTCACGATATCTCGAAGCTGCCGTTGCCGAACATGGTTCAAGGCGTCCATCTGCAAAAATGAGGGAAAACGGGCATGGCACCAAGCCGGCGGTGGGTGTCACCATGCCACACCATAGTTGCGTACGCATAGCAGATACTGCAACAAAGTTCAAGGTCGTGCCAGAAAATGAGTACCATTACGACGGTACACTACTATAGGCGACATATAGATGACTAGCAACCAGCTTGTGGACTGTTCTACCTCCATGTTTACCGAGCGACCAAAGAGTAGAAGCATTGCCTGTACCAGCACCTCACGCTTTACGAGTTTTCATTTTTGGAACCTTTCTGGGACCGTTTGTGGGCACGCTCAGATTCGTCACATGGGCGTCAAAAGAGCACCAGCGGCACATCACGCGAGGCATAACATCAGGCGGCGATCATGCGAACGAGTGCACCGCTGTTGCGGCCCCATCGCTTTCCTTGAATACCTGCTCTAGCTACAGTGTATTCCACATGCATGAAGGAAGCTACCCAGAGCATATTGACACGAATATAGGGATGAACTTCACAACACTTCACCTTGATCTGCTCTCCCTTCCCGCCATCGATGGTAACTCGATCCTTGTCCAGCACGTAGGCTTTGGCGAAGGTGTACAGCGCGTACACCCTTGCCTGCGCTTTCTCGTTGAGGGGGTTCGCATTCCCAACCTGAACAAAGAAACATCACCGTACAGACGAACGTAAACAGAAGAAAAGCTGCATACGCCCAATCAGGAGAGAAAAAACAAAAGAAGAACGATTCCGGTTCAACGGGTCGGAGTTTGCTACGTGCAAAAGAAGAGAAAAGAACAACGGTAACAAAACGCAGAAAGTAAGCTAACCTGCCTTGAAAAATCCAGCCATCACTCATTCAACGGATCGGCATTACCCACAGCAAATGAACACACGTTATCGATCGTAGATATACGGAAGACGCTCTAACAAACTCGATGTATGCCTAGTTGTGTTTGTAAAGTTGGTAAAACCACGAGTGTCACCAAGCGCGGCGCACCAAACACGCTTCGGCATCGCATCGCCTTCGCGTCCTTGGGGAGGGGGCACGCCTCTACACGCCTCTACACGCCTCTACACGAAGCTAGAAGCTGATTGTCCCTTTGTGCATGTCGTGCTCGAAACCACACCGGCAGCATCACCGACAACAACAGCAACAGCAACAACGACAACGACAACAAGACCAGCGACCGCAACAACAGTAGCGACACCAAAAACAACATCAACAGCAACAATAGCAGCAGCAATAACACAAGCGACAGCAGCAACAATGGCAACAACAACGACGACTACTACTAAGACCACGTCGCCCACAACAAACCACAACCATCACCGCTACCAACAACACACAGCAGGCACGGCATACAAACATGCATCATGCATACATACACACCCGGAAAAGCTCCTCGACATCCTTTGCCAACTGCTCCTGCTCCTCCGCCGTGAGCACCGCCACAGCGGGTTCCTTCACGGCAGCAGCAGCAGTAGCAGCAGTAGTAGCAGCAGCAGCTTGAGGGACGTTTGCCCGCTTGCCCATCGCGCTGGCGCCGGCAGAGCTGGGAAGCGCAATCGATGGTGCCGTAATGGTGGACTTGCTTCCCCCCGAAGAGGAGGTAGGGGCTGAAGCATCCAACCTGACCGCCATAAGAAATATGGGGGACAGGGAGGGGATGAAGCCTCTTGCATGCACGCCACTGAGCATGCACCCCCCGACAGGGACTGTACAAATGCATGCCTCGGGCAGTAGGCAGACCCCGCATTCGTACCATGCCGGGACGGAGCGATATGCCGGGCTTTCGCCGGCCCAGGCTACGTTTCGTGCCTTTCGCTTCGCGTGGACAGATATAGAAGAGGAGCACCTCTTACGGCCAGAACAGCTGATTGTTAGCCACCACCAACACCCAAGAACGCTTGCACGCGCACAAACCACACTCCTGGACATCAACGTCGACAGCGAGAGAGGGCCAGTGTTACAGTGCTTACCCAAGAACGCCCCGGTGTCCCGATACGAAAGCCTCGAACTTTCCCGAGAGGGATGCGGCGAGAGCGTGCACGGGGTCCGTGTCCGGGTTGAAGTCCTTGGCGTTTGAGAACACCAGTCGCACGTCCGCGATGCAGTCTCTGGCGGTCCTGCAAAACCAACAACATAACCGAGGAGGGAGTGTTAGGGAATGTGAAGAGCTGTGTGATGATCTGCAAGACCAACAGCAAAACAAAAAAAGTCGAGTAGCGCTGTAAGATGAATCTGAGGTGAGAACCGCGGAGACTCCGCATCCTCCGCCAGCCGCTCTTCATGTATCGAAGCGTACATCACCTTTACCAACAGATGACCGAGAGCAAGAGACACGAGAATACTTCTCCACCTGTAGCTTACCTGTACTTGGAGTCGATCCTTTTCATGACAGTGCCGAGGTCCATGGGGTTCTTGATGACGTCAGCGTACATCCCCCTCAGACCACGAAAGTTCGGGGGCACCGGGTACTGAAAGACATTGTTCTTATCGCTCTTTTTCAGCATCATGAGGCAGTCCTTCAGGGTCCTGACGTGGGGACCGGGGAGCCCGTTCTTGCTGGCCCTGCGTGAGGGGCAACGCAAATTGGAGGGGGGGGTCACATCAGGAGGGAGTAGAACCACCGTTGAGTCAGCAAAGCCGTGGGTGGAGAGTGTTGAAGAGCACCCGATTCGAAGGGTCTCCGTCGATTGACTTTCACCAGAATTGATACACCTTCGCCTGGTGTGTGTGACGGCAAGGTTTTCGGATTCAACATTCACACATTCAGAGCAACATCAAAACTACGACAAGCAAAATGACAGGCAACAATCGAGGGGCCAATGGGCGGAACGCCGGAGGAACATGTATTCAGCATCAAGTCTTCAGCACGGCTTAATATGCACACCGTTCGTGGCGAGGGAGGCTCAAACGTCTATGCCACATACGCGAGACGCCGAAACTCACGCAAAAACGCACAGAACAGCACCGGCACCGGCAAAGGAAGCAGCGGCCACAGAAGCGACAGCAGCAAAACCACAATAGCAGAGCAAAATTGCAACATCCAACAGCACAAAAAACTCATACCCATTAAATAAACGGCAAGCACCACAGGACGAGGGTAGGCGGTAGGGGTTCTCAGGGGGAGGAACCCTTCAATGTGACCATGAAATGCAGCTCCCATGCAGCAGAAATGCTGTGCGTGTGAGCTCTGATCTAGAGTGATGGAAACACACACACACAATCACAAGGTCCCACATTGTCGCCTTTGGAAGCATTTTGTGTTTCAACGGCACTGAGACTGACGACTTTTCATTGGTCAGCTGGTTAGCGACGCCGATGCTCACAAGAAACACGCACAAATACACACACTCTGAGACCGACGACTTTTCATTGGCAAGCCCACTAGCGCGGTCGATGCCAGTAAGAAACACGAGCACACACACACACACCAACACTCACGGCGGTGGCGGCAGCGGCTTCTTGTGGGCCTTCTTCTTCGCGCTGCCGGACGGCTTGGGCCGCGCGCCCCCTACCGACAGCCCCCCCCTGGAGGAACCACCCAGCGGTCTCGCGATGGGGGGAGGGGGCGGGGGGGAGACCGCACGAGCGTTTGCGGGTCTGGGCAGCGGCGGCGGCGTCTCGTTGGGGTCCGGCTGGAGAGTCGTTCCCGGGAGCATCTGCGTACATACCATTGGTATTTCAATGCGGGACGTGAACGGTTCGTGGAAGGGGCCGTCAATGGGAAACGGCGACGCGGAGTGGGGGGGGGGCGTACTCTTACGTTTTGCATGCCATAGCGGTTAGACCATTGACCACGCGTCCTCGAGAGGACGGAGCAGTGTTCCCACAGGACCGATCACCGATGGCCAATCATTCCTTTCTACTTTGCCAAAGGTGGCTCAAAAGTGTCTTCCCTAGTCTGTCTATCCTAACGATATCCCTTCCCGCCTTTTCAAACCACCTCCTGTGCCCCACTTCAGCTACCGCCCTTTTCTCTCCATTCTATGCCTCAAACATCTCCCTGTACGTCCTATCTATTTTTCCCAGCTCAGTCACGTACACTCCCCTCTCCTTCTTGTACAACGGACATTCCGCGACTACATGAACACGGTCTTCGCATTCGAAGCCGCAATCACATTTGAACTCGTCGTCTTCGTCGTCTACCGTCCGATGTCTTCGTCGACGTTCTCGGACGCCCATGTCCCCGGTCCTGAATTTGACCTTAAGCTTTGTCCCTGCATCCATTGGTCCATGTAGGTAGTCCTTGAACCCTATTCCTTCCTTCATCATTCCGTACACTTCTAGACCCTCCTTATCCTTGGATTCTTTCCTTAGACTGTTCTTCTCTCTCGGCACAAGCAACAGATATCTTCTCCTTGAACTCCTGTAGATTCTCCGTTTCCAGCGTTTCATCTTCGTCGATGTCAAGCCCCTTCCATACGTNAATTCTTTCCTTAGACTGTTCTTCTCTCTCGGCACAAGCAACAGATATCTTCTCCTTGAACTCCTGTAGATTCTCCGTTTCCAGCGTTTCATCTTCGTCGATGTCAAGCCCCTTCCATACGTCCTCTACAACCTTGACCCATTCCGTGTGTTGTCTACCCCTCT
>CACKRE030004294.1:55831-71913 GCA_902602495.3 Ectocarpus sp. CCAP 1310/34
TCACGGCTGCATTACTTGTGCGCCTAGAGCATGCTAGGATGATTTTCGCTGCTTTCATCTGCGCCGCCTCGAGTGCTTTCACTNTAGTATTTGGTGCAGCTTCCCTGCTCGTGCTTTGCCCTTTTCCGCTACTTTGGACACATGTGCATGCGGAGGGGGGGGGCGGGTGTACTCATAGTCGTGCATGTCGTAGTCGTTAGACCATTGACCTCGCATCCCTACAAAGCCGGGACGGAGCACGCCGGGTTCTCACCGGACCAGGCTCTCACATCACCAAGCGCGAAGCGCCGTGAGATATTCGGCGAGTCGCATGAAGGGTGCGCTGCATCCTGCTAAGGGCGTTCGGCATCTTGTGCTTACTTCCTTGCGTACGGACGACAGCTGCGTATGACTTAATTCATTTTCTGGTGCTTTCACTTCTTGAGACAGTTGTAAGCACTGTGTAACTGCCTCGAGGGTGCTTGGGGGGGGGGTCATTTTTGGCATGCCTTAGCGGTTAGGCCATTCGCCACGCGTCCTCGAGAGGACGGAGCATTGTTCCCACCGGACCGACCACCGATGGCCAATCGTTCCTTCCCACTGGGGGGGAGTACGCCGGGGGGTCGTTGCAGATGGCGATTCTACAAGGGAGTGGCGCTTGCGTCCGCAAGTAGCCCAAGACGATTCCCAAAACATTAAACACAAACACAAGCCAGAGGAGGCATACACACTAGTCTAAATATGAGAATACGTCACATTAGCCCACGAAACAACAAAGAAAACATGCGGGTACGTCGATTGTACAAAATTTCGGTATCTGATCATGACGTCACGCAGTGAACCAACCGGGGGGACACTCAAGCTTTGACACCACCACTCCTGCAGCCGCTGCCAGGGCTACCACTTCGCCAAGGCTCCACTCTCAGCCGTAGTAGCGCCACACGTCGACGTCTCATGCGTGCAGCAGTACAACTCTTTCGGCTTGCAGAGCGTTGATTCTGCTGTGTACCACGGGGGGTTGTAACGGGGCATTGTGAGAGGTAATCTGTTGGGACGCGAAGCTTGCCTTGAAGATCTCCATCTTGCCGGTCTGCGTGACGGTTCCGACGATCTCGGTCTTACCGAACCGGTTCTCTCCGTAGCCGTAGACGTTGTAGCCGTGGTTGCTGTGCCCGCGGAAAGTCAGCGTGAAGCTCTCGTTCACGCTGGGGTGACACAAACAAACAAAACAGCAAAAAGTCAAGAGGTCAGCGTTGTTCGTTGTTCGTTTTTGCTGCTGATGCTACGATTGCACTATCTTGCTGATGGTGGTGCTATCGAGGTGCCGAAAAAAAAAAGTATTGGGAGCGGCGCAACCTCGACGTCTTCTATACATTTCCCCACACCGCTTATACAGTGCCGATGTTTTGGTCTGGAATCTCCGTTTTGCAAGTTAGTTCCACGTCCCCACCAAAGAGACGAATCGGTTTCGTTTTCCAGAACGAGAAAAAGCTCACAAAGGAAAGGCAGCGATAAACAAAAAAGTGGCAACGAGCCCGTAAAGTAAACCGCGATACACACACAGCATCGCGGGACATCCAAGGTGAAACAAATACGCGAGCAAGGTACTGGGTGGAGAGATCGGATCGTTCCTAACGTCAAGACAACTAACAAACACAACAAAAACAGCGAAAAGCACTCACGTCTCGGTCTGAAAGCCGGTGGTGAGCTTGAAATAGCCCAGGTAGTTTCCGGGGTAGACAGGCAGTCCCCGCTCCTGCTCCTTGACAGACTCCATCCTCACGACCTTGAAGTCGTTTGTATGACCGCTCTTGTTCACGTCGGCGTGCGTCATGCCCCAGATGCCCTGTAACGACATGCCAAGAGGAGAGAAACATCCGGCGACGGACGGTAAACTGGACAGTCCCGGGGGCTTGGCAATGCACCACAAATGCTCATGTGTGTCATAATTGTTTTCCGATCGCTCCGGCGGTCTAGTTGGTATCCTCGAAAACTTCTAGAGGTCAGGTCAAGGGTTCGAGTCCCGGCGTAAGCGAGCTTTTCTACGCTCCTGGCGTGGTGGATAGCGCTAGTTCGTGTGTACACAGCGGGAAGAGGGTGCTGGACTATTCTCGCGTTAAAAATCGAAGGCGAAGTACCGCAGGAGGGGAGGGCAAAGAGGGCCCCTTCTGTGTGACCACGGGTTGGAGGGAACGGCACCAGTGCCGTGAGCGCTGGTTTCAAGTGAAGACAAAAAAAAAAAAATGACTAACGCCTAGTGAAAAGAACACGGACGTCATGTGAGGAACGCAGCGTTTTCGTGGGGTCTAGACGGTGTGGCGATGCCAGGTGCCTTCGAGGCAGCAGCAAAAGATCGGATCGAACCAGACAACCTAAGAGTCAACGACGTCATAAGAATCGCGTCAAAGCAGTGTGGATTCTAACTGGGGCGGGGTGTTGCAGTCTTCATGGACCAGTCTCAGGGCAGAGACGTCCTTGTCGAATCCATTGCCTCTGTCCTCGTCTTGTCTTGCTGTTCCTTGTCTTATTTGCCAGAAAATAGCACAACGAAATCCATCTCTCTATCCACAGATGAGAGTCCAGCACGAATTATTAAATATCAATGAATTCGTAGGGTTACGGAGGCCCTACTGCTGTTAACTGTCTTTCTACGGTTCCCCGGGCAGCATACAGGCATCCCTTTCAACAGATAAAGAGTCCAGCACGAATCGAAGAAACCACTGTTAACTGTGTTTCTACGACTCCCCGAGCAGCATACGGGCAGTGTCACAATTGTAGCTGTCTTTTCTCACCTGGAACGTCGGCTTGTTTGACGCGTCCACGTAGATTCTCCCCTTCATCATGGGCCTCTGCATGGGCGTTGGATGTAACGGAGTCTCCATGCTACCAGATCCTGGCCTCCTGGCGCCACTTGATTGATGGACTTCTCTCTCGCGAGATTATCTTCTTGTGCCGCGCTAGCCTCGACGGCTTGCGTTCTTCTTATTGCAGATTTGGTGATTTCCTTTCTTCCTGGAAGCAAACGTGTAGTGTGCGTTGAGCGAGCCGGCGGCCGACAGTGTCACTGGAGCAGATACAGATCATCGCTGTTTCGAGAGTCGAGAATCCCCGTCTGAATATTTTTTTCTCTTTACAACAATGGACACATGCAAGACTGACGTCACTGACCTCTTCCATTGGCCCGCCGGTTAGTGCAGGGCGATCGATGCTTGCGAAAAGAATCATGCACACACTCACTCATGGACTACTGATCGACCAATTTCCTCTTCGGCCAATAGGTTGGGATTTCAGTAGTAATTCTGGTGAAAGCGATAACGATGGTATTGAGGGTAATTCTCTTGGGAGTGACAGAGATGAAGGAAAGGGAGAAGAAAGGAAAACGAAGGCGATGATGGAGGAGGCAAACATGGCGTGGAAGAGAGCAAAGGGTTCGAGCCAGATGACTATTTCCACAACAAACGCCGCAGGACTGGAGAGGGCCTACCAAAAAGTAGTGGGAATATTGGCGACATAAGGCGGTAGTAACACAGGGAAGACGATGATATTAATCCGAAACGAACGTGCATCCAAAGCAGTAGGAACCATGGGAATTTGCAGTCTGTTATTGATACGGTGTCTGTCTTTAATCCGGAGAGTAGCGTAGACTCCCCCATGACGCTCGGTCACAGGGTCCCAAATCGTGGCATTTACAAACATTTTGTGCTTTCCACCGCGCTGAGACAGACGTCTTTTCATTGGTCAGCCGGTTAGTAGGGTCGATGCTAATAAGAAAGACACACACGAGTGGGGTGGGGTGACGGATACACCATCAGGGTTGGCTACCAAGCTTGATATGTACCACCGTTTGATGAGGGTGCCGTTTGGGAGACCTACACTACAAATATTTGTAGCAAGGAGGGATTTGTCCATGTCTGACACATGCGGGTGGTGTTTGGCGCGGTACACAAAAATAGATCATGGACATAAAACATTTAAGGTTTGAATACTACAAAGTACCTGCTGAGTAGAGAGTTCTGAACCATTCGCTGAGAGGGTTCTCCCTCTCTCTTCCCTCTCTCTCTCTCTCTCTCTCTCCTTCATTTGAATGGCACACGCAATTCTGTACAACCGTATTCGAGAGTTTTCGAGAAACAACGAGAGAAAAGAAAACACAAAAGGGTATCGCATATATCAAGGCTAGGGGCCTTCATGTGCATGCCTGATCCCTCACTCAACGTCTGTATCGTTGACAAATAACAAATAATACAAGGGGATGTTGACGTGGGAACGAGGGTGAGCACAACCTGCTGTAGGTGGCCTGCTGCATGAGACCAAAGCTACGAAAAAAAACAATGCATCTGATGCAGAGGGACAACGCAACAAACTGGTTGGTTGGTGCTCAAGGAGCACGGAGAGAGGGAGGCAAAAGCGAAGCACACGCACTAAGTATCCCGTGATGCCGTGATGCACAGACACGGCATTAAGAAGAGGAACAGGGAAGCCGCCTTGTGGCTTTCAACTTCGTTGCTTTCAAATCTAGTGCTGAATTAGTCGCGGCTTCCATTTTTTCATTTCTTGATGCCGGTGCTTGCTCGTTCTGCAAAGCGATGTCCGTCAAGGTCTTTGTTTCGGATGGGCCCGTACGACACCCGTTGGCCGTTTGGGGCCGGAAAGGCCGTTAGGTATTACACACGGCAGCAGGATGGCGGTACCAGCAGTGTCCAAATGGACAACGGCTGTGTTTTTTGGAGTGCCTGAGGAATCGTTGCGGGGCAAACGAAGTACTGCTGTACAACCAGGTGGTGTGTGCACACAAGCCACGTTTGTTTTCAAACACCGATTTTACGGCTTTTCTCGCCAGAGGATATTGAATCAACAAACGCGATACACACCACCAAACGAGAAGGAAATGTGGAGAGCGCTGACACGTCCACTTTCCCGCAACATAGGCAAGCGAGAGCAGAAGGCCGGGAGCATCACCTACCAGACTCTCATCGTACGTCCCCGTGACGCTGGCGGACAGCGAGGAGAGACGCACCGGTCAGTCACTCGTCAACAACCATCACCGGAAGCCATGCGCCCGCGGCTCACCTTCGTGCCCGTGGCAGTAAGAAAGTAGCGAGACCTTGTGTCAGTGATCTCTTCTTCTATACCAGGTCTCCCGCTTTCGGTTGATCTGGCGAACCAAGAGACACGGCAGTGATGAGAAAAGCGTGGAGGGGGCCCTGTGGAGGATGGAGGAGGGGCACCGGGGTCTCCAGAATCGATATTTGATTGTACTGTGCTCTGGCGTACTCTATTTGCAGGCCCCCCATTGTTCCGTCCGCGGGGCCGTCTCTCATTGCTCGGTCTGCTGTGTCACGGACGGCTTTCCCGCGGAACCGTACGCGCCTTAAGCCGGTTGCCGTCATCAAGGACGCATCATCCGGGCTGGGCTGTCGAATCAAAGCGGGAGAAGCTAACCAAGGCGAGAGTCACCCCCTCACGCTCGAGCGACACACCTTAACGAGGGAGGGACATCGGAAGTTTTTTGCGGAACCGAAGAACAAAGGGAGCGAGGCAACGTTGGAGAGGGGCGAAGCAAAAAGCGAGGGGGAGAGCCCAGTCTAGGATGGGCGGAATCGATTGCTGTGAGTACAGGGCTATTATTGAGAGGAAAGTGCCGCCAGCAATGGGTTGCCGCAGCGCCCGCATCTGCTGTGCTGTTATTGCTCTGCGCAGTGGTAGACCACCTTGATTGTGCCGCCTCTGTTGCCGTTCGGCGATCAACACCCCTTCGCTACCGCACGAGAGGAGACAATGTTACTATCACCGAGTACCTCCCTCTGGGTCGTGTGGCGACACGTCGCCTGTGACAGCAGGAGCAGCAAGCCGTGGTGGCGCGTTTTTTACTATTGAGATATGTAGGCCTTTCTCCACAGCAATGTCACGGCTTTGAATCGAGGCTCGAACGAGGTCTGTCGCACGACTCACGGCGCACGCGAGAGGGTTGGCCCAAAAGTTGGGTATTGGCGTGACGCCTGTGCACTAGCAGCGTGGGTGCTCATTCATGATTGGTGTTGCAGACGTAGCCGCGAACGCATTTTTCACAGTGGTGCCCCTCCCTCCGTTGCTACCAAAACTCTCCATGTCTTGGAAAATTCCAGCGTGAAGTTCGAAAACCTCCCGTCATGTGTGGGCACTCTGCAGCTCGTGTGTTCCGAACAGGCTTTTCCCATGCCCTCGCCACACAACTTTGTCACACTTGTCGCGTTTCAATACATGTGGTATGTAGACCGATGTATGCACACTTTTTAAAGCCTTTTGCATCAGACATGTATGAGCTTTACAGCATCACACAACAGAGGGTTGCTACCTGTGAGCAGTAAGTATGTTGCGGCTCTGTTCGAGAGCTTTTCAATATTCGGACGGTCAAAGCACCACCGTGTGCACGTAGAAGGTCACCTGGCACGTTCGCCAAGACCACGAAACGATCGATGAAAACAAAAGCACAGCGGGGCATGCTCAAGCACTCCTTTAAACTGAAGTGTCTAATGACAACACACGGATTGCTTTACCACAGCCCCCATGCGGGATCGTGAGATGAGCAGCATTCAGTCATTGAGGTTTGCTGCCAGTTTTTACCAGCGCCTCCTGACGTAGGTATGAAAACTGGGCTGAACAAATCAAGCTGGTCGCTCAAGCTTGGAAATAAAACCCTTCCAAAAATCCATGTCCTGGTATCTAGCCAAACATACGCTATGCGCGGCGTTGTTTAGGCTCTCGCTTGGTTCTGTGGTTCCAGCGGGTGTTGCGGTGATGATCTGTTGTCGGAGGCTCGAACCCTGTTGATGGCGGAGAAGAGGGGCTCGCGACACGTTGGATCAGCGGCCATCCGCTTGCATTCGCACATTCGCCCGCCTGTAGGACCAAAAATATCGTCCTGGACGAACTCAAGTATCTCCCACGCCAGGAAATTCCGGATCTCCCGAGTTCACGGCCAAGAATCATAGGCCTTACATTTCTCGGCCTCTGTCGGATACAGCAGAACGTGTGCCGGTCCACGAAGTTGCAGACATGTAAATAGATGTTTTTTTAGGCCCGAGACGTCTTCTGAGTATGTCCGTTACTTTTCGCGTCCAGTTTGCGAGCGCTCTTGGCCAATATTGTCAGCGGATCGTGCCTCTTCCGACAACGCGATGTTTCTAGAAAACAGAGAAACCGTCAGAGAGACCGACTGCCCTTTTGAGATTAATCCACAGTAGTGAAGTCTTTGCAGCGAGTGGAAAGAAAACAACTCGACGTTTCGTTCAACCTCGCTCTGAACTCGTACGCCGATAGAAGGAGCGACGAGGCCCCCGCTACCTCGCAGACAAGTCAGCGCATGGTAGTGCCAAACAAAAAAAGCCACAAGTCAACATGAACCATGGTATCAACAACAGTAATCATGCTACATAGCAGAAATCAACATGGAACTTTGACAAAGCAACAAAAGCAGCTACGGCAACTCGAGTGTAACCCCCTACAGGTGTTGCTCAACTTCTAACTAACCACCGTCACAACCACCCCTTCTGTTTTCAGGTGCGAGGGTATGTATCGGTTTGTCCGTCCCGGGCATCATTTTCCTCATCATCATCGGTATCATGTTCGATAAGCAGGGCTTCTATACCTCGGTAGACGTCGACGATCCCACTGCGGCGGCGTCTGAGTGTTATTTTGCAGGTGAGATGAAAGGAGGGATGTCGGATCTTGGGCATCGAAGAGTGTTGCCGCGGCCCTTCTCTTTTGACTGTAAACTGACAGACGGAAGGGATATTCTGTGTCGAAGAGTATTGCCGCGGCCCTTCTCGTTTGACTGTAAACTGACAGACGGAAGGGATGTTTTGTGTCGAAGAGTTTTGCCACAGCCCGTCTCTTCTGACTGTAAACTGACACACGGAAGGGATGTTTTGTGTCGAAGAGTTTTGCCACAGCCCGTCTCTTCTGACTGTAAACTGACACACGGAAGGGATGTTTTGTGTCGAAGAGTTTTGCCACAGCCCATCTCTTCTGACTGTAAACTGACACACGGAAGGGATATTCTGTGTCGAAGAGTTTTGCCACAGCCCGTCTCTTCTGACTGTAAACTGACACACGGAAGGGATGTTTTGTGTCGAAGAGTTTTGCCACACCCCGTCTCTTCTGACTGTAAACTGACACACGGAAACAGGGGATGTGTTGTGAAAGACTTACAAGAATTGCCATGACCCCTCTCTACTCTGACCATGAACTGCCTTAGAAAAATCCCTCTGCATCCCACCCCCACGAGTTGCTGCTGCTGTTGCTGCTGCTGCCATCGAACATTAGATAAGAGGCTCATTCGCTTTCCTTCTTGACGCGGGCACAGGGGTGATGGCCCTGCCTTTCAAGTTCGGGAGCTTATTTGCCTCTCACGAGCAACGATTTGGTCATGTAGTGCGCAGATGCTTAGCATACAAGATGAGCTTTTGGCTTGGTTTGATGACAGCCCCCCCTCTTCCGACCTTTCTATTTCTCTCCCTCTCGCTCTCTCTGCCTGTCTGTCTGTCTGCCTGTCTCTCTTCTCTCTCCCTCTCTCTGTGTGTGTGTTTGTCTCTCTCTCTCTCTCCTGTTTCTTATCTCTCAATTTCTGTGTGTGTCAGCGTTGCTGTACGTTGTTGCGATCGGGGTCTCGCTCGGGGGCATCTGCTACGACAAAAACCGGCGAGGGATGTTGGTGACGACACAGGTGCGGCAACAGACCCTTTTGACCCTTTCGTTCTGCGCCGGTTTTTAAGTTGTTGTTGGTTGCTGCTATCCTCCCGGTGAAAGGGGAGCAACCCGCGTCCACGCCCCACATTGGCACCCGTAGAAGGAAACCGGACGCCCAAGAAGACGCACGCTGTATCTAACGTCCGTATCGGTGTTGATGGTGTGGTTGTGGCACTTTTTGTAGTAGATTTCAATCTATCTATCACCCTCTTGGGGGTTTTATCCACATGCACCTCTGGGGATGCATGAGACCTCGCCGTTCCAAGGTTTTTTTTTGTGTGTTTCATGTGTTCCGAGTCTTGTTGGTGTGCTCATTTTCCCAAATGTAGATCCCGTTTCGCATCACGACGTGCCAGGTGTGCATAGCATGGCATGTTGAAAAGAAAGTCATGTAGGGAAGAGGTGACGACTGCGGGAATCACTCGAGGTACGGTGTGTACCAACTACGAGGATTCTTGCTGAACCATCCGCCGTTTTTTTTTGTTTTTCGTGGACGACACATCCCAGCGCGCCGCGTTCACCAACGGTTCCTCTCCCAGTACAGCTGTTCTACTCGCGACAGTTGTCGCGGAAGTGCCATCTTTCTGTTTTGCGTCGACCCTCCTCGTTCCCTTTGCCCGCGTGTTTGTTGTGTTCTCGTACACAGGAGGTGCTCGCCCATGGAGACGAGAGCTCAGGGCTTCTAGGCGGGGAGGACCCCGGTTATGGGTCGTTGACTTATCTTTCGCAGATGCCCTTGATGCCGCAGGGCTACTCCCGAAGCGACAACTACGTAGATGGATGAGCGTACAGTAGTGGTAGACGCAGACAGTTGGTTCGCTTTGTATTCGCAAGAGTTAGACATGCGATGCGTTCTTTTTTTTTGTTTTGGTTCGCCGGGCGTTGAAATGCAGGTGCGGCTTCTTACTCCCTACTGCTCCTTTGTTGCTTTGTCTTGTGAGGTCGACGCGTCAAGCGCAGAGCCCTGTACTTAAACCTCTTGGTAGTGTTGTTGCGGCGAGGGAGTGCTTGCGTGAACTCATGAGGAGGGGTCGCCTTGAGAGGTGGCCTCCCGCCGTAGAGTCGTCAGTCAATACCCTTTCAAAATCAAGCTGCCGTTACCATTCTTGCACTTACTGGCAGGGCAAGCAAGGACATGTGTTATTTGCCGTCTCTTTGCCGCGATAAAACATCCTAAATGGGCAGGAATGGCCTTGATCCCTGGCTTCGAGTTACTTAGCGACTTAAGCGTCTCTTGCTTTGTGGGAGCCAACCGGCAACGACTGTTACTGACGTTGCTTGTCCGGCGTCCAAGCCGCGGACCGATCCTCGGAACGTGCGCGACGGGCCAGGAAAGTTAGGTGCATTTGCTACTAGGCCTTGGGTCGGTCGTGGTGAGGCTCTCTTTTCATTTGCGGTATTATTTTTTTTGGTGTTAACGGGGACCAATCTGTGACTCGCTCGATATTTTTTTAGTCTTATTTCCTTCGTTTATGGGTAGGTCATGCCTTTGGGGATTTCCGACCCCATTACTAGATTGGTGTATTCGTCGCCCAAGCGCACCAGCGGCGATATGCGTATGTATCCAGAATGGACCCTTTCGGTGATTAACGACGTTGATTTTGGCAGCCAGTCACGAGCGTGATGACCTATACTTCTTGCCTTGACGATGTTGTACTTGACTTTCCGGTCCCGCTACCTCTGCTTAGTGGTGTTTAGCAGCTGGGCCACAAGGCAATGGGATAGGACACAACCACAATGAATGGCTTCCGCTTGTTGTGTCGAGGCGCGCGTCGCGGCAACTGCCGTGATTTTGTTTGGCATGGTCGTCTTGCGTTTCATCTTTAGACTAAACCCTCTCGATGTCGTGTCCTAGCTACCGTGTCGCTCGGCTGACCGTCTGTGATGCTCAGAAGGGACAACATCGACCACCATCGGAGGTGTCAAGCTTCTGCTTGTTTCACCTTCGTCATGCCTGCGCTCATCGCCAACATACGCGTAGCTGCTACGTCGCTTGTGCTGGCATACGGAGCTATGCTGGAGAAGCCTTCACGCATCAATTGAACATCGACTGAGGGACTGAGGGAACCTGAGTGCGTCGTAGGGCGAGGTGTTAGATACGACTTGTTCAAGTATTTGTCTGCTTCATCTTGCTCCACCAGCTGCCCCCCCCCCGCCCCCAAAGCAACCCACGAGCATGCCTCCTCCCTCTTGAAAACCGCATCATTTCTTCCGCAGTCCAAATAGGCAAGTTATGTTGCAATGCTGGACACCCCAGGTGTACCAATATGGCCTTTAACCTCGAACCTCCCTTTGATAAACAATGTCCCTCCTTTCCACATCTACTTTCCAACACCGGCCGCGGGTGGTGCGTAGACTATCTTGTAGAGCAGTCGCCCTAACTGGACTATTAGACTAAGTCGTGACTATCTAATCTAGTAGTGCCAGCGGTTACACACGAACAAAGTCAAAAATTGACAACCGCCGAATGCTCGTGCCTTTACTGATTTTGGACATTAATGCTCCACTCCACATGCCATTAACTTGGCGGTGATGTCATATGCGTGGATGTGGTGTCGTCCTTCTTTTGGATGTGGAGGCGGAGTAGCTTCAGTCGCAAGCTACAGCAGTGTGCAAAGTCTTGGGCAGTGTGGAGGCTAGGATCGGGGGCTCCGGCATTTGTTACGGGGGGGATGCGACTCGGATAGATGTAGATCCTAGCGTGCCACCACCCCATGTATCTCCAGGCAGTTTCCGAATTGGTGTAGCCAGCCTTCCCAGAGCCCGCAGACAAAGGTCCTTCTTGCATCTACCTTGTCCGCAAAAGATGAGCGAAGAGGAACCGCCAGTAACGGTGGCAGCTGATGGCGAAAAAGCAGCAGATGAGGCCACCCCGACTATAGAGCCATCAGCAGCAAGTGATGCAGCAACAACATCTGCACAACAACAGCAGCAAGATGTAGTAGATGGAGATCACGAAACAGGAACAGCAACGGCCGCCGAAGTAGTAGCAGCAACGAAGGGTGTGGAGTACAGTCATCGACCCGAAGGAGTGACCGCTGCCGCCGCCGCCGCCGCCGTCGCTGAGAAAGAAGTAGCTGTAGAGATAGCCCCTGCTTCAGAACCAGCAGCAAGTCGGAAGCGCAAGGCAGAGGAGGAGGTTCCGAAGGCCGCAGCCGCCCCACCGGCAGGGAAATCAGCAACAGGAGCAGGAACTACCTCGTTGCTTGTTTCGGTTACGATTGAGGACCTGGCGCCAGCCGTCAGAACAAGGCTCGATGACGTGCTGCAAGAGGGGGAGGACGACGAGATGCGCCAGGACGCCAGGCTCGTTAACTTCTTGGGGGAGGTCGACGAAGCTCAGGTCGGTGCGTGTACACCTGTATCTGCGGAAGTTTTTTTCGTTCACATCGTAATTTGTTCGTGGAAATCGGGCGGGGCTGCTTTCATTTCCACGCGGCTTGTCGGGGTTCCAGTGCTGAACACCGCCGTAGTTTACGGCTGTGGTGCAGAGCCACGTGTGCAAATGAACTTTTGAAGGTGTCGCCATCTCGCCGCAGTATCCCCACCGGTGAAGTTAGTTTTTCCTTCTCCTCGACAATCCCCCGCCTTGGAAGACTCTCGGCGTGCCCTGCATGATAGGGAAGGAGACGCGTGCACAAACAAATATGCAACCATGAAACAACTTCCCCTGCTCGGCAGTCCTGAATTTTCGAAAAAGATTGTGGTATGCATTTTGATGCCAGTCGAGGAGCATGTGTATCTACCAGTTACCGACGGTTGCTAAGAATAACCCCCGCGCCGTTCGGGAGTCGCGTCTGCTGGTGCCGTGGTGGTTAGGCCTGTGTTGTCTTGACCTTGTGTTTGATCGTTTCAATCATCATTGCCGAACCGGTTCCTATCTAGTGGCGTTGGACCGTGGTTGCAGTCCCGGTGAGGGGCAAGAGAGCAAGAAGGGGCCCCTTTTCCTCTCCGCTCATGAGTTTGCGTAGTTCGCGGATGGATGGCAGTCTGGCCCAACTTACTGCTGTAGGGTGGATAGGGTGCTGCATCAATAGACCCAGTATCATAGTAAAGTAATAAATTCGAGGCATGTATTGTGCGGTCCCACCCTTATCAACTTGAGCAACCCTAGTTCTGGCCATGAACTTCAACTGCTGGGGGTACCAAAACGATTGCAGTCGTTTTGGCTCACCACCAAGACTTTTGCAATCCGTCGACTTGTACATGTTGTGACGGGTAAACAGGGCAGGGCGGATGAATGCACAAATGCATTATATGCACACATCAATTGTAAATGCGGACACCTTTTAGCCGATGATCACAGAGTAACCGAGGCACACATCTGCTGTCAGTATTGAGTCCCCATGTTTACGAGAACACTTTTCTCTCTCCGATGACGGGCAAGCCCCCCCCCGCGACAAAGCATATTGCCGTTGTTGGTCTTGTTCAAGTAGAGTGGGGAGTGGCATTTTAGTGACTCGAAGCATGACGTCATTTCTGTTCCGGTCGTCTCGGCCGCCAGGCCCTGGCGGCTCTTAACGAGTACCATGCGGCGGTCTCCGAGACCAGCGTCAACATCCGGAACAAGCCCGCGTACCTCATGGGGATCTTGCGCAAGTATAAGCAGGGCCAGCGGGCGCCTCTGGGGAATGGCACCGCCGGCGGGATGGTGACGACGCCAAACGCCATGGGACGCATGGGGGTGAGAGAACAGTACAAGTGAGACGGGACGAAACAGGAAGACAGGCTGGTCGGCAGGCACACAAGCAAGTAGGTAGGCGTGGTGGTATCGCTTGGCAGCCAACGGTCGGTGTGTCGGGGGCGGAGGGGGTCGCGGTATCTGCGGCACATGTGAAACGCTCTGGCGCCGGTGACCACCAACGCCGCTGAGCCCAGCAGACGTGCGAGTATGATACGTACGCATTGGTCCGGGTTCGGATGAGGAAGCTTTTGGTTGGAGGTCTGCTGCATCAGCCATCCACCGTGTTGCCCATAGCTAATTACTGCTGTGGATACGGTGTTGGGTGACATACCCACCGACCGTGGTTGGATTAGTGCTGTCGCCGATAGACCAAGCGAGGTCGGTTTTAGTGTTCTTTTGGATCTCTAAATCTCTAGGTTGCGACGGGTGTAACTGGTTGGGGGTTCCACACCAACGTGGTGATTCACAGAATCCGTGCAAGACGCCTTGATGGACACCGGAGTCTTTTTTGCACAGCCCAGTCTTCCGTCGGTGCGCGGTGTGCTTGGGCCGTTGAACAACGGGGCCTTTTTGGACACATAGTCAGGGCAGCCAAGTTGACCTGGTGTCTGCTAGTGCTGCACTTATTTCGTGCTCACGCTGCCCTTGTTCTATTCCTGTGTGTCCGTGGGCCCACGAAAATATCAGCTCGGTACGTCTCATCAGCCTGATGTTTGTGTGTCCTAACACAACGGACCCATCTCATATCCACAGATACAGAGCCCAGGTTACAGTTTTGCTTATTTTTCAAGAAACGTGTGTCTCAACGTCCTTTCGTCCAGAGCATCCCGTAGAGTTGAATTGAAACCCCTGAGGTCTATATATCTGAGCGTGTTTGTTTGTCATGCAAATCGGCTCCAATTCTGACGCCCTCGGCTCAGTCACGGATTACCAAGTCGTCCTATATCCCGTGTTTTGGGTCGCCGATGGATTGCGTAACCAGGCGGGGCCGGACGGGTTATCACCGTCAATAGCGAGCCGCTTGGAGAAGCTGTACGAGAGCGGTTTCATCCAGAAGGCCGACGTCGATCAGAGGTGGGTCTGTCTGCTCCCGCCATGCTGCTTGCTGCTGCCGTCGAATTTTTTGCTGTTTCTGGCGCTGATGCTGCTGCCCATGCTGCTGCTGCTAGTGCTGAACGTATTGCTGGTGCTTAGGAGCGGACACGGCGTGGCGAATTTTCTCTGTTTCCGACGCTCCCTCATTTCGAATCTCGTTCCTTTCATGTGATCGGTCGGTCAAGCTTGTTGGTGTCATGTGATTGATTGATCAGTTGTTTTGAACTCTCGTTGGTTCCACGTGATTGGCCGGTGAAGGTGCATGGTCTTCTTCCGAGACCTAACGGAGAAGGAGGCGGAGGCAGCAATGGACGAGTTTGGGCAGAGCGACATCACGTCCATCCGTAACAAGAGCGCCTTCCTCATGTCCATTCTCAGGTCAGGTCGCACATGTGGCTTGGGAGATATTCTTGGAGATTTTGAGATGTTCGGGGGTATTTTCAGGGTACACGTTGGGAAAATTCCTGGCGTTTTTTTCCCGCCGTGGTGGGCGGTCCCGGTACCGGCGGTAATTACCGCCACATTTCGGTGGTACCGGGAACCGCCGAAGGCGATACCGCCGCCAAACGAAAAATCGCCTTCCGCCTAAAAAGTACCGGCATTTTGCGTGACCGCCTAGAATGTACCGCCAAAATAACGAAGAACCGGGAA
The DNA here is from genome assembly GCA_902602495.3 of Ectocarpus sp. CCAP 1310/34. Classification (NCBI taxonomy): domain Eukaryota; class Phaeophyceae; order Ectocarpales; family Ectocarpaceae; genus Ectocarpus; species Ectocarpus sp. CCAP 1310/34. The sequence goes on from CACKRE030004294.1 coordinate 70,968, forward strand.
CCGCCTAATAGGAACCGCCGTATTGCAGTACCGCCGAAAACGTACCGCCGTACTGGTACCGTCAAATTAGTACCGCCATACTACAGTACCGCCAAAATGGTACCGCCGTACTGAGTACCGCCAAATTAGTACCGCCGTACTACGGTACCGCCATAATAGTACCGCCGTACTGGATTAACGCCATAATGGAACCGCCGTTGCGCATAAACTCGATCGACTTCGTAAGTCGCGAGGGAAGGGATTGCTGTACTCTTCTCGCGATAAAAATATCTCAGGCAGGAACCGCAGGAAGAAGGGGTCCAACCCCCCCCTCCCATGTGACCCCGGTTGGATCGTCTAGCTGGTAGAAGTGGAGGATAGGGGCCAGAGGGGCAGACGGCAAAGTCCAATGATGTTGTTGTTGTTGTTGTCTTCACATTAAACCGTGTGTCAGTTGCTAAATGCCAAAATCTAGCAAAAGACTCTCAGCCCGTGATCACGAAAGTGCTAGAGCCATCTGAGGATCTAAAGAACACGCACACATATGACGAGAAAAGGGTATCCAAGAGCCCGAAGAGGTACACCTAAAAATCCCTGCAGCACCGTATGCGTGCCCAAAAACTGAACTGCACGTCCGTCCCACCGTTCGATTACAGTAGCATCACCCCCTCCCTGTTCCATTCTATACCAAAACGGAAGATTGCCGACTACAGCATACTGCTGTCTGAAGTGTTGTCTGTACAAAAACACCATGGTAGGCATGGAACAAGCAGCTGGCGGGGCACAAAGCTGCTGTCTGAAGTGCTGTCAGAATGTGTCTGCGGCCGTACAGTGAAAAAGAACAACCAACCAAAGCCATCATAGCAGCAATTGACAATCACCCGAATCTCTCCCGATCGTCTGTGTTAGGCACTGCAGTGAAAAATATCGACACTAGCTAAGAATCGTTCCACATTGAAGGGGTCTT
>CACKRE030004294.1:73675-100580 GCA_902602495.3 Ectocarpus sp. CCAP 1310/34
TGCGAATGACATCATTTGTTTTCTGGTGCTTTCACTTCCAGAGACAGTTGTAAGCACTGTGTAACTGCCTCGAGGGTGCTTGACCATTTTAACACAACGTGGTGCGATCATCCCCCTTGCGCGGAGTGAGGGTTCACCCCGCACAACATGATCTACTCAACCATCATTATGGTTACCGCCCAAAAAAAATAAACGGAGGAAAAAAAAAAAAACGGTAACCTGGTTGCCGAGTTCACGAAGTGAATTGGCTTGTTTTACAACGTCGTTGCCAAGCGACGAAAACCCAATCCCGATGGCAAACACCGGGGGGGGCGGCTTGTTTTACAACGTCGTTGCCAAGCGACGAAAACCCAATCCCGATGGCAAACACCGAGGGGGTGACTTGTTTTACAACGTCGTTGCCAAGCGACGAAAAGCCAATCCCGATGGCAAACACCGAGGGGGGGACTTGTTTTACAACGTCGTTGCCAAGCGACGAAAACCCAACCTCGATGGCAAACAGCGGGGGGGGCGGTGCGCGAGGGCGGGAGTACCGGGATCCGCCTCAAAAAGTACCGCCACATTGGAATACCGCCGCGCCTGTTTCCGCCTTAAAAACCTGTACCGACGTGTACCCTGGGTATTTTGGAGTTTTTGGGGGTATTTCGGAGGTTTTGAAGCGTTTGGAGGTTTCGGGTTATTTTGGAGAGTTCCGACCGGGCGCCCTCTTGCTGCAGTGCGGGAATGCGTGCACTGCTGTTCTTGCGTGCGGTTCGGTGCTGCCGGCTTCTTCCACAAAGCATGTTCTTTGCGTGGGAGAAAGAACGCCTTGGAACCTCCTTCAAGCCCTGTTGTATCAAGCGCCGTCAGGTAGCGGCCTTATTTTTTTGGTTTTGGTGTTGTAGGAAGCCACTTGGTGGTTCATGCAAGCCACAGACCATGGCTCTCCACTCACTGCAAATACTCCAATACATACCGACAGGCGGCATCACCAGGCCAGCAGCACACCGGCGGGAGGAGCCGCGGCAGCGGCGGCAGCAGCAGCGGCTGCACCGGGGGGGAGGCCAGCAGCAGCGGCAGCCGCAGCAGCGGCCGCTGCAGCGGCGGCGGCGGGAATGGGAATGGGGATGGGAATGGGGATGGGCATGGGCATGTATGGGGCGCACCCCTTTGCGGGGGTGCCGTATATGAGTCCTTACGGGTACATGGACCCATCCATGACCGGTTCCGTCCCTTTCGCGGTGAGGGTTTTGCGTTCATCGCGACCGAATACAGTTCAGTTATTTTAGCCTTGTGTGGATCGGTGCTGGCCTGATGAGTTTGGAGTTTCGCATGTTCTTGCATTTTAACAGCGCTTCGCACGGCTGGGGAATGAATTATGTTGCGGCCAACGGTAAGACCGCGCCGAAATTGTGGGAATGACGGGGTTCATTTCTGTCACCACGCGCCCAACTAGCACCAGAGACGTTTGGGACGTATGTAGGAAGATGTTCAGCATCAACACCTCTTTCCATTCACCCAGATGGTTATATCTAGACGTTGCAACGTGAGGACACCCCATGGGAGAAAACCTTGATTTCTTCTCCTTGTCGTCAGATTAGCAACAGTCAGTTGTTTGCTGGTCGGAATCAGGGACGAATGCATGGATGTTCGGACGTCCTCGGCGATGTGGAGTTGACCCACGCCTAAACCGTGCGTTTTGTTCGTTTGGTCGAGACCTCCCGACTCGATGGCCCTTGGAAGCGGTACCATGATACATACTACTAGCTGCAATAATAGCACATGGTTATTGAAGTACCATAGTCGACTGAATGCACCATCTCCGAAGGGAACCATAGGTCTTCATGTAAGTTTACGCAGATGTTTCAAGTACGCATAGCATGTTGGATAAAGTAAAGAATGGACTAAGTTCGGGTTCGGGTTAGGGTTAGGGTCTGCGTGCCCCCTGCCTGGTATTTTTTCGTGGCACGCTTACCTTCTTTGCGTAGGCAATCCGTCTAGTCTCGGTATTGCATCAATTGAACCCACGCAATGCTGCTGCGTGGCTCGCTGGTCGATCCTTCTGCTCGCTCGCTGCCGGCCGCGCAGGAGTTCTACGGGGGAATGTACGGCCACGCGCCATCGATGCCTCTATTCAACGCGTACGGGCAGCCGATGGCCACCTTTATCCCGCCGCACATTCCCATGTACCAAGCCGGGACCACCGAGATGCTGCCGGCGAGCATTCAGCTCCGGCTAGACCAGCTGGCGGCGACGGGGTTTTGCCATGCCGGAGAGATTGACGACAGGTATGATATGTGCATGCATGTGCCTAAGAGCTCTTGATGGTGTACCTACGGTGAAGTACAGCCACCGTCGCGAGCGTCCCCTCGCCTGCTGAAGCATTCTCTAGTCGATAGTATCCCCCCGTACCCTCGTTCGTGCTGCCATCCCCCTACCCCCTACCGTAAGAGTCGGAGTCTTGCCGTTTCGGCTCGTCTCGAGTCTCGAGTCTCGAGTGTTGGCTCTTGTGCGATGCGCGCGAGCGAAAGAACAACGGAACACGCGGCCTCAAGCCGACAAGGTTATATCCGAAACGGCCGCATGCAAGCATTCGCTTTCTGGCGAAGAGACGGATCGGCTGATTGTTCTCGACGTAGTGGTGAGATGTGAGATGTTTGACATGGCGCGGTGACGGGGCCTGATCGGCATCGGGTTGACGACTGCTGCGGGACTGTGAGAGACGGTCTAGCAGTCAGTGGCTAAAATTTTTGGTACTGTGCAGGTGCCCCAAGTTCTTTCGGGAGGTGCCCGAGCACATGCACGGAATTCGGCGGGACTGTGAGAGAATAGTTTGAGTTGTTGGCTGCTTTTTGTTTATGGTGCTGCTAATGTGCAGGTGCCGCAAGTTCTTGCGGGAGGTGCCCGAACACATCGCGCTGCAGGCAATAGAGGAGTTCATGTCGACAGAGCGAAAAAACATCCGGAAGGTCTCCGCGTACCTCATGGTGAGCAAATTGAATTTGACGGTTCACGTCACACCTCATTTGTCTTTCAAGAGTGCAAGACCAGTCCTGGGGTTTGGCGGTACATGTACCGTTTTCGAGCGGACTCCTACTGGCCCGTTGATGACGGGCACTGGTGATTAACTCTCGACGCTTTCTTCACGGTTGAGATCTCTGACTGACTGATATCATCTGCGTTGCGTGTTAAATCAACGCAAGGCTTGCCTCCTCGAAATATACTCCGCGGCAGAACTTGTGTTTGTTCGTGACACTAAATCAAGTTACCCTCATTTTTTTTTTTATAGGCTACATGGAACGACGAGGCTTGCGGCGTTGTTGATGCCCACGCCGCGTGGTTTCATGAATCTTTGTCCAGCGAACACGTTCACCATGTTGAATAGAACACTTTCGCGTACCGTATATGACACAAGATAACACATCCCCTGGACCGATTTTCATAGCTCGATTTTTCAAAAGCAGCAACAGTTACAGGGCCGAGAACGGCGGCGTTGAACCCATCTGTTCGAGAGCTCTCTCATACGTATCCTTTCGTTTATGCATCCTCTTCGTCGTGGAGTAATCGAGCTTTGAAAATCGGTCCAGGGGATGTGTTATCTTGTGTCATATACAGCACACACATACAAAGCCGAAGAGGGAGACTGCCGTCGCGGAAGAGACTGGCGAAAGTGTCGCACGACGCCCCTTCGTGTTCGCCACTGCCTCGAACGAAGAAAGAACGAAAACACCCATCCCAGAAGGGAATGACTCGAGTACCACGCCACCCGCCACCGTGTGTGCAACCCCAGGGCGTGATCCGAAAGCACGCCGACAACTACCGGGACTTCGTGGCCGTGGGGACGTCGGGGGGACCGCCTGCCGGGCTCCCTTCCCCGTACGAGGCGGGACTGAAGCGCTATCGCGAGTACAACGACTTCTGGGCGAAGCAGCAGCAGCCTAGGCCGCAGGGGTGCTCGGCCCTGATGGAGGTATGGGTACATACATGAGCACACAGGTCCATGGGTTGGGGTGGGGGAAGTAGGAGACGGCGCCGTCTCTCTCTGAGCCGTGTGAAAAAGTGAGGTAGTGCGATGTCTCTTGGAACCGTGTGAAATAGCTTCTGTCATGAGGCGGCTTGGTTTCTCTCGGAGCCTTGGTCACGGGCACGCTTTGTCCTCGAGGAGCTGGCTGTGAATTCGGTAAATTTGTATCCTTGTCAGCCCTCGTTGGATTAGAGTTTCAAATCTCGATTGCTCCACGGCAGAAGAAACGCAGGTGTCGCGTTGGAAAGGAGGTTCTCATGGTCTCACTGAAGAGCTTTCGGGAAATGTACGTATCAATCGGCGACCTCGCTTTGGTAGTGACGCAATCGAGCTTTTCAACTTGACCCTGGGGGTATGATAATATATCGTGAAATCCGGCATGGTGATTTGTATGCCTAGCTCTGGGAAAGGGACTCGGGATATTTTTCGTCCACGTCCAGGCTTTCCCACATGGGATTTCAATTCACACACACGGTTGTTGTTGCTGTTGTTCATGTCGCTCTGTCCACAATTAGAAAGGTCCTGACCTCTGCAGCATCCAATGCGTCGTCTTTCCCATTCTTCGAGCAACGAATACTGATTTCCCGTGGTCACAACGACCCAAACTAAGTCATACCCATACGGTACACATACATACATACATACATACATACATACATACATACATACATACAATTGAGTACAACAGAACGTACTTGTCACCGCTTTGTGTTTTTCGCTTTGTCTGTGCACCGGGGGGCACCCCAGCGCATAGCAGGGGCCCCGGCGAAGGTGCAGGCAGGCATCACCGACCTCATCGAGAAGGGCATAGCGATGGAGTGGGACATCGACGTCCGCGTAACAAACGCGTTCTTGGGGGTGAGAGAAAGGCCGCGTGCCGATCCGCGAAGAAATTAACGAAACAGTTTTTGAATCGTTGACCCGCAGACGTTTATTGTGTTCTCTTGCTGTGTGTGGGTGTTTTTTTTCTTCTCCCATCATTGGACTCTGTCGTCTCCCCCTCTGACCCCTATCCTCCACTTCTACTAGCTAGACGACCCAACCGGGGTCACATAGGAGGGGGGGGCTGGACCCCCTCCTGCGGTTCCTGCCTGAGATATTTTTATCGCGAGAAGGGTACAGCAATCCCTTCCCTCGCGACTTATGAAGTCGATCAAGTTTGAAGTATTCAACAACGAGCTTTGCAGCGCGTCGCTTTCATCCTAGACCAGGATTTAATTAGGGAGAAAAAACTCTCTCTGCCGGGACTCGAATCCATGACCTGGCCCTTAGCAAGCTGCGAGGTGACCCACTAGACCACGGGGGCGACCGGTGTGGGTGTGTTCTTGCGGTCGGCGCGGTTATTATTGTGCCATAGAGGTGGTATCTTTAGTGGATCGAAGGAGGAAGGGACAGGTTGTTACCTCAAGACGACGAGACGATACCACTCTCTAGACGACGAGACGATAGCGCTGCAGCGAAAACAAACACCGCTGCGATGCATTGACTAAAGGCTACCCCACGCCTTGTGGGGCGCGCACGCCGTGTGCGTTGCTTGTCTCAATCTGTGTTTGTTCATCGCACACTGTAGTAGGGGCGGCCCCTTTGTGTACAAAATACCCACAAACCTGGCCTGTCGCTCTGTTTACGGCCGGTTAGAGATGGCACAAAAAGAATATCCGAGGTGTCCCTCCGACCCTCCGGCCACCGTGCCGGATGCTCACTACAAAACGCTGGCGTGTTCTCTTGGCAACGTGCGGCCTTTTGGGGTATTGGGCCGTCCGTACTCGGGGCCTGCTGTACACGCGCTGTGCGCTCATCACGCCGCTGTGACGTTCCATGGGCCGCCTTCGACCTTTTCGTTATCGGATCCTGTCGCGTTTCGCCGTTCATGACCCGGGCGAGAAACATGAAGTAGCTGTATTTTATAGAGTTGCTGAACAGAATAATGCTGCATTATTCTCCGCAGAGAAAAACCAAGGTTGAAAAGCGACATCGTGCGCGGATGGATAGGTAGACGGGGTGGTCCATGGAACACCACTGCGGCGAAATGAGAGCACAAGGCACGTACAGCAAGCAGGAGTGGCCCTGTTTTAAGGCCGCATATTGCCCAGGGATGAGGGCGGCCTTATCACGCAGTGGTGTTTTTTTTTTTATGTAACTCCGATCAACGCATCCACGCAACTTTTCACGACTAAGATAGTTTGCCGACTTTTCACTTTTCATTTGTCGCCGACATTTGTTACCTCGCTTGCTTTGTGCGTGCTTTCGAAACTGGTGGGAAGCGTGTTTCTTTGTTGTTGTTGTTGTTGTTGTTGTTGTTGTTGTTGTCGTTATGACGTTATAATGCTTGCCGACGTTACGTTTAATTTGTTGCGCGTTTCTTGGCGCAGCTTACGGAAGAGCAAGGCGTCGAGGCCATCGAGGAGTTCGCCTCGTGCGACATGACCCGCATTCGGAACAAAAGGTCGGTGCACTTCACCCCGCGTCACGCGACGTCACTCAGCCGCTCTTGTTGCTACGTACAGCAGTTCAAGACATGCGTATGATGGCTACGTCACCCTCCCCATGCCTATTTTGATCAAGCCGTAGTTGGTGCGTGTGTTATCCTACGCTTGCCGCAGTGCGCATGCAGGAGAATGGCGTGGAGTGCACGCAGAGGACAGTCGATGAAGTATTCTCAAGTGTGGCCTTTTCGGAAAGCGAAAGCACCAAGCTCTGCGCGGTCGTTGTACGTGTACATGGTCTTTTGGTTTCCTCCTCATGCTCCTCCTGCAGCCTTGTGCCTGTGTGCGTGCCTTCTGGCTTCCCGAAATGGGCACGTCTGGTGTCCAGCAAGGGCTTGGTCAACTCCCGGGGATGACGATGCCTGCACTGCTTGTTGTATGGTTGGCGCTCTAAGAGCGAACGTGGATGGGGCGCATGCGACAAGGGCCGACTCTCGATTGGTCTCGCTGTATTCAGAGTTGCTGCAGTTTAGCTTTCTCTCACGGCAATAAGCTGTACGTGCCCGGCCGACACCCCCCCTCGCTTGCGTAGGACCGGTGCCGACACGTCGTACCTTGTATTCGGTGTCGGTATCCCGCCCTGCGGTAGCCAGGATGAGGCCTGCCTGGTGTGTGGTAACACGCAAAGCCGCGGCGATCGCGACGTGCCGCCCTCTGTGCTCGGTGTTTGGGACGACGTTCCGGGCGCGTCGCGTTTGGTTTTCTAGCGAGACACGGCAACCCGTTCTCATTTGGTCCACACCTGGGGGTTTACCGAAAATGACACAAGATAACACCCCCCCTGGACCGATTTGTCAAATCTCGATTTCTCAACAACCGAAAGAGTCACGGCGCCGAAAACGGCGGCGTTGGAACCGTCTCGTCGAGAGCTTTCCAAAAATGTATCGTTTCGTTTGTGCATCCTCTTCGTCGTGGAGTAATCGAGCTTTGAAGATTGGTCCAGGGGGTGTGTTATATTGTGTCATATACGGTAAGCTTTTCCTCCCTGCCAAAAATTTTCCAGCGCTTGGCCCATCAGGGCGCTGAAGCGACGCTAAGCTGACATCTTCTCCTGCCGTGACGAGCCCTATCCCTACCTCTTGATCGCTCCCTTGCCTGGCAGCGCTTACCTGATGGGCCTGCTGAAGCGGTACAAGTCTGGCGCACCCCCGCCTCCTGGACTTGCCCAGCGCTGATCTGAGCCGGATGAGAGTTAGTGGTGAGGATACCTAGATCGACGCCGCGTTTTGCTGCTGCTGCTGCTGCTCCTGGGGCCCGTTGGTTGACAGTCGCACTTTGAGGCATCTTGTGTCTTCATGACTTTTTGTAGATTGTGTGTGAAAATGTGCGGCTTGTGATCAGGACTGAAGCAGTTTCGGTGAGGACAACACAAGAGAAGACGGCGCTTGTGTTTTGACCCTGGCGCTTGTGTGGGCAGGTCTCGAGTTTCATGAACACGTTGCGGTTACCGTTACGCCCGATCTTAAAGGCTGTCGTGATCTGTCACTTTTGTTGTGCGGTTAGCGCCTACGAAATCGATCTGCGTGACTATCGTGATCCGCATGGCGTATCGCGAGTGCTTGAGGTCAAATTAGCTTGGTGCACTTCACCACGCCATGTGACGCTCTTTGATTCTGTGCTCGAGGTATCGGCGGGAGGGTCTCACTCGTGTCGTCATAGTTATGCCGCCTAGCGTCGCGGCAAGCAAACCGTAAGAGGCGGAGAAAGAGAGAGAGAGAGAGAGAGAGAGATGGCACCCCCCCCTTAGACCAACTTTCAAAGCTCGATTCGACTTTGCTACTCAACCAAGGGGGTGCCGGAAGAACCCGATACGTCGACGGAAAGCCCTCGACATGTTTCCAAACCCACATCTTTTGGGTGTAGGCACAAGCTTGGTTGTGGAGCAATCGAGCTTTGAGAATCGGTCTGGGAGGGGAGCCACTTCTCCGACTATTACGGAATGCCCCGGTACGGTATACGGTACGGTACGGTACAGACAATCTTGGTTGTGGAGCAATCGAGCTTTGAGAATCGGTCTGGGAGGGGAGCCACTTCTCCGACTATTACGGAATGCCCCGGTACGGTATACGGTACGGTACGGTACAGACAATCTTGGTTGTGGAGCAATCGAGCTTTGAGAATCGGGCTAGCCAGGGGGTGTCATCTCTAGGCCTCTTTCGGTAGTCATTTGGCTGTGTTGTTTCTCCCATTGTGGACGTCTTCTCCACGACAGCCCAGCCCTCGCTCGATACGTGTATTCCTTATCTACCCCCTTAACCCCTTCCCTTTCCCGGAGTTTCCCTGTCCTGTTCGCGCGCCGCTTCGACCCGACAACCACGCGCCAAGTGTCTCGCGTGCTCGGGCGCGAGCTTCTCCCACAATGCAGCCCACCACCGTTGAAGTTTTTTTTTTCCTTGCCGTCGATCGTTGTCGCCGCCAACCCTTCCGCTACCGCCGCCGCTCCCGCCGCCGCTCCCGCCGCCGATGCCGATGCCGATGCCGATGCCGATGCCGCCCCCCTACACGGTAGAATATGCTTCTCTCGGTCCCGCTCGGTCGGTCAGACGGCGGTTGGTTTCCTCTCGTCGCAGCCCGGAGTTTCTTCCAAGAGTGATTCCGAAGAGAACGCGCCGTGACGCAACGTGATAAGCTGCGCCGCGCGGCTGCTGCACACGTCCTTGTCAAGCTAGGCTGCCCCCCGGGCAGCTGAGAGTGGGCAGGCCTGTGCATCACACCCCCCGCTCGCGGTGGGCGTTGTGATGCCATCGAATCGATGTGCTGTGTTCCCATCGTGTTCCGTTTGGTGCCTTTCCTGACCATCGGCTGGCTACAGTTGGAGTCGGTCGAATCTGCAAGGCATCGTCGGAGGAAGCTCGAGCCAGAGAGAGGTACATAGCCAAGTTTTTAGCGTTTCGCCGTCGGTGTTATATGTGCTCGCTCCGGTACACTCGACAACACCGTTTCCCGAGATAAATAGCATACGTAGAATCGGGGATTTCCTAGACTTTATGTTGCCATGTGCGTGTTTTCCCGATAAAACTGTATTCCATATTTACTTGGGACCAAGATTTCAACGGAAATGTATACCCCTTGATTCGGAGTACAGTTTTTCGGAAATGGTTCCCTCTGATCGAACCTTCCCGGGAAAATAGCTTCGGGTTTTGGGTCGACACCTACTTTTTCTTTCCGGTTTTTGTTTTCTTTTTCTTTCCTTTACTCCTGTGTGTTTTTCAACTTCAACCCCCTATAAGTACTTCGAAGTATCATTTTTTCTTCTTATCGTCGCTGGCGAATCGCACGGTTTTTTGTATTTGGTGCGGCTCCTTTTTATATTCCCTTCTGCGGTTGTTTGGGGACGTGCCGCAGGGGCTACGGATCATTCTAATCAGTGCCACTCACGTATTTTAGAGGTTAGGTATATACGGAACGCCATGTTCTGAAGATTTATCGGCTGTGTGTGTGTCGCTGAGGAGACTGTTTTTCGTGCTGTTTTGGTGTGGGATAGCAACAACGACTGGGTGGTACCTCGCTGGTGGGACATCGACACCGCACACTGGCCTATACCTATCTGCCTCCTTGGGTCTCCAAGCTCTTCTTGTTTTTGTGCCGGCCGCGCTCCGTCAACGGCCGGTCGCCAAGATTTGGATCGTTCTCGTTTTTGTTTTTGCTCTTCTCGCGCCTCACCATCTCTGTGTCGTACGCATTTGCGGGTGAAGGTTAATTTTTTTGTGGGCTGCTGTGCTGTGTTTGAGTGTAGGCGACGGAAAGACCTTTTCAGCGGCGTCCAAGCCAACTGGTACTCCGGGCCAGATACGTGATTAGAAACGGGTGCGTGGATTCGGTAGAGTGGTTGTCTGAGAAGCTTTTTTTTTTACATTTTTCATGTTTTGTGTTGTGGTACCGAACTTTTGTCAAAAACTAAGTGCTGCTGTGACTTTCGCCGAGTAAAGATGTTGTGTGACGTTGGCTTGGGAGCCGACGTGTCTTTCTTCAGATCTGTTCTTGGACATTTTTCTTTCATGTTTTGCTGCAACAACGGGTGCCCTGTTGTTGGAAGGGGCTAGCCGAGAGAGGCGGCAAGAGCTTTCTGATGTGGAGGGGGGCATTGGCTTGTCCGTGTGCGCCGTCCGGTGCGCCGGTCGGTGTGTTTTGCTGTTTTTTGGGGAAAGAATCGCACTGGGACGAAGTTCTTGTGCATCACTCTCACTGTGTCGTGCCTGGGCTCTTTACTCATACACACGTGTTCCGTGATCGCCACCATCGAGTGTAGTAGTCTCGCTGATACGTTGTGTCGCCTTTTGACGCGAGGCTCGGTGGCCAAGAAACGCCAATCCGATCAACATGTGCGTCGATGCCCGCGTGCCCGCGTGGCGCCTCTGCCGTGTTTTGTCTACGGGATAGAGGAGGGTTGTTTGTTGTTCTGCTACATAGAAGTGCGAATCTCGTGCTAGGGGGCCCGTCGTTGACCTTGTCCATGGAGGGGGGGGGGTGGAACCGTTTCGTATGGGTGGCGTCTTTATATATTTACAACATGCGCTCCCGTCTTTTTGGTGGTTTTCTGGGTTTGGTTGGTGTTGCTGGTATCGCGTGGCTAGGCCGGATGGACATCCTAATATATGTTGGCTTTTTCCTCGTACCGTACTAGGGGCAATTCTTCACTGGAACGTGTTGTAACGTTGAAGCAGAGAAATTCAAGCGCCGCTCCCCTTGCTGGGAAAGACGATGTTGCCTTCAGTAACAGATATCCTCACGATGTTTCGGATCCATACCGTTTGTCATTTGCCATGCGGGTGAACGTTTTTGAAGGCGTTAACAGGCAAACGTGGCACCATGTTGCAACACGATGCAGCAAGTTCTCGAATAACCACCATATTCTTTCCACCGTACATATCGCATACTTGTGGAACTTTGGTCTGGCTCGGTCATCGCCTTGAACGACACTAATATGTCGATCATGTCTTGCTGCTACTCCCTCCTCGAGAAGCCGAAGTAGCAGCCGCAGCAACCTCAAATCTGTTCGGCCAGTCACGGCAGTGATACGCCACCGCGCATGGGTTTCCTTCCGAGCAGCTGCAGCTCTCTTCCCTTCTCCCCTCTTTAGCGCACTGCTCCCCTGTAGATGCCCGTAAGATTCGGTGGGCACGACGGAAAGACACCAGACGGCTTCGCAATCTCGCCTCTCAACATCAATAACACGAGGAACAACAAGATTGGAATGCGCGATCTGACACATGATGAACCGCCAACGAATCCGTTTTATCTGCCGCGTGTCTACCACAATGGACAAGCTGCTAGGTGAGTTGCTGCAGTTGGTACCTTGATTTCTCTCCTCATTTCATACCGCCAGCAGTAGAAGCGCTGCCATCGGGGCTACGCCCTTTAGTGGCCGTTGGAAATCTGTTCCCGCTTTGTTTTCGGTAGCATCATAGTCTACAGCAGTGGTAGGTCTTCACCGAAGCCGTTACTGACCGGTAAACGGATGATGTTTGGAAACGATCTTACCCGTGGAGAGAAGCTCGAACATGGGCTGTTTCGAGGAATGCATCATCGCCGTTCTTGACACCTCTTCGCCATTCAGGGTTTTGAGGGTTTGCAAGCGCTACAGCACGCATCGCATACCAACAAGGCAAGTTCGAAATCGGAAAGGGAACGAAGAGACACGTGTCAACGTCAAGCGCTTGTTGTCGCGGGTAAGTCGTCTGCCACCTGTAATTTACTGTATGTCTGCTGGCGGTGTGTCCAAGTTCCTGGACTACTCCGACGATGGGTAGGGGCTACAGTTACAACGTAGATGAGGTTTGGAACCAATCTCTTATCGAGGACTTTCACACAACCCCTTGTGGATACCTTCCCCATCAGAGGGGTAAAACGTCGTTTGAAACACACCGATTCACGTGATAAGAGGAGACTGTGTTGCGACCGTTGACTGCGCCCCCCCCGTGCAGCAACGCAGTGAGGATTGCATTGACTTCCTGGTTTCGAAATAACTCTTCTTTCAGGGCAGGGCTTCTCCGGGTTGCTGGTATGGCACCGTTATCTCACTGTGGTTATTCTCAGAAGCTCGTCATGGACCTCGCCCTCGGCAGGAAAGTTGTTCCTCAGGTCAAGGCTTGCCAGACGAGGGAACCCCGCTTTGGCAAACGTCTCCAGCACATGACGACCGTCTCCGTTTTGAGAACCAAGCTCGTTGTTGGCAAGGTTGAGGTCGACCAGAGACGTCAGGACGTGGAGGGGGCTCGTCAGGCTGCTGCTAGCAGGGACACTCGCAACCGTCTGATGTTTCGGTACGGCCGCTTGCGCGGCTTCAGGTTCGTCTGCTGCGGAGATGTCCAGTCGCTTAAGCCTGGTACCACACATTCATTTAGCCTTCCCTTGTCATGAGTGTAGAAGTTGCCATTGTTGACATTATTTTACACGAAAATCTGAAATGTGCCGAGTTATGGGTTTCGTTCGGTGCCAAAGGCTAAGGCACCGAGTCAAGCAAAATATTCCCCTCGCACAGCACAAGCTCTTCATACATCATCAGGGTAGGTTGGTCAGACTAGAAACATGGAGGGATGGAATGATAGCCCTTCTGTCTTCTGTAGGGGGTCGAATGTCTCCACTGCATCTACCCGCACAACAGTTAAATTATTCGACGTGTACTATACTAGCTTCCTCGGCACGGCGCCTGCGGTCACGCCCTACCTACAAGACGCCTCGTAACTCCCTCACGTTTCCAAACGTACGACTGCCGGCGGTAAGGCTACCTACCAACCACCCCCACCTGTTGCTCTCGAGGCTAAGTCGACGGAGGGTCGGTCCTAGTTCATGAGGGAAGCAGCAGTGGCGAAGGTAGCTGATGCTGTTGCGAGCAAGGTCCAAGGCCTGCAGCTTTTTAAGGTTGCCCAGGAAGGGCACCCTAGAAAGGGAGTTTTCTGATGGGCGCCGGAGGACGGACACACAGATAGAGTTTGTGAAATCAACACGAGATCAGTATTGGTTATGCTAGGGAATACACTTGGGGGTGTGAAGAAGCGTCATGAGCGAGAAAGGGACACAAATGAAACGCCCAACCCGGAATTTCCAACGTGAATGCCCAAACATTCTCATTGAAGGGATGTGGAATAGGATTCCCCCAACACGTTCTTCGATAATTTCTCCGATAGGGTTAGAAGAACAAGCGCACCTCTGCATCTACATGCGATGATACCGTTCACGAATGCTCGACGAGTTCACGACCGCATGAAACTTGGCTTCGGACAAGAGAAGTCACACGTTGCGACGTGCAGGTTCAATGATGTGAAAAGACACTTGATTAAGGAAACATGGGCCTTCTGAGCCCAGAAAAGGGTCCACACTTACTTGGGACTTTGGCCCCCACATCGACGGAGAATCTTGGAGCTTCAATAGTTGACCTACAGTATTTAGGTTTTGATCCCACCTATATACCACCTAAAGTGAACATCATTCGTCAACATCACGCACGCGACCAACGCACCAACCTAGTATGTTAAGCATCACGATATCACGATACAGGTGCACCGTTACCTGCCGCACGCAATTCCCTGAGCCACGGAGTCCAAGCCGCAACCATATCTAGACCGGCATCACCCAGCTGGGTTTCGCTCACATCGAGGCTGATCAGTCCGGTCGCCAGCAGCTGTCGAGCACATACCGAAGTAGTCGCTAACGGCAAGTCGGTGCCGCGGAGTATTAGTCGCTCGACAGATATATTTTCGTCTGCGTGTCCATTCGATGCGTCGCTTTCGCCTCCACCGGCGTCGCCTTGTGTGTCGCCTGTCGAGGTCTGCCCAGCCGTAGCACATGCCGCCACTCTGTCGCCGTGTGTGTATTTCGGACCGGGATACCGCGTTCAAACGTGATCGGCCGGCGTGCGTGACTCGTTCGAAGTGAGTGCTATCACCGAAAAGGGAGGGTGAACCGATGTATGTGTGTCTGCACCGACGCTACGGAGGAAGCTACAGCGAGTGGTCGTAGACATACCCGTGTCAAGTTGCCGAGGTCAAAAACAAGAACAACATCAGTCGCTCCTACAACCACCGGTAATGCATTCGAACAAAGCGAATCGTGCTCTGCATCCGTGTATCTTCGGGGGATCATTCAAACCGGAAAGCCTCTGGCGTTGATGCGTGAAGAACGGCCTGAGCAGCATGTTTCGTCAATGCCAGTTGCCGCCCCCGAGATGCCGGATCTTGCAAACGCTTCCACTCCTCAGGAGGGCTCAGCTTGCCTCCAAGGGGAGATCTCGAAGTGCAACAATTCAAATTGCGCAGAACGGAATGCTTAAGAGAGAATTCAGCTCACAAGTCTGGTGGCAATAGCGTTGTTGGTGGTCCTTGCCTCGGCAACCTCCCGTGTCTCACAAACTCGTCAGAAACTCACCCTTACGTCGTGCTTCCAAGCTCCACCCGACCCAAACGCTACTCCCAGCTCACCTGCTAACAATCTTAGTGTTCTGGGTTACAACTATTCGAACTCAGCCCCAAGTTGATAGCAAGATATGTTGCTGCTGCTGCTGCTGCTGCTGCTGCTGCATGTGTTGTGGTGTGGTTGTCACCTGAACCCCGTCCACGGATCGGCAATTTCTTCCAGTGGCGGACCATCGACAGCGACTTTCGTAACACGTTTCTTCGCGCGTGACCCTTTTGTCGGCTTCTTCCCTCTACCCGCCATCCTTCAGTCCCCAGCTACACTGTCTCGTACCGGCACCAATGTTGAATCTGTAGACTAATTAGTGTAGGCGAAAAGTTGTAGTCTTGGTGTTTCGTGTACTTTCATGAAAGAACAATCATCATGCAGTGGTGCCCCGTGGAAAAATTCGAAAAAATGCGGCGAGATGTACAGGACGTCAATTGGTACGCCAAAGTCAGGGTAACCCACAAAATGGCGCGTCCCACAAGCGGGGGACAAATAGAAGCAGGCGAGTCGCGCAAGATTCATCCCATCCGTTGGTTTTGAAAGGCCTGTCAAGTGCAGGGTGGCAGAGAATTTAGAGAGAAGAAGCACGAAGTTACGTTTCGCGCGGAAACGACAGTTTCACTCTCTTTGTCGGCGCGTCGGCGCTCGAATTTCGTCGGGAGCGGTTACGCCGCATTCCGCCTGCCTTGTTCGCGTCGACCAAACGCCCGCCGACTGAAGTCTTTGCGAGCATACAGAGTACCGCCGAAGCTGCAGCATCATCATCCTACCTGCATCATGCGTCTCAAGCCTAGAAAAATGACACGGCTGCTACAACTGGCCATGGTTGCCGTGTACACGGCCACGGGCAACGCACGATCCTGCACCACCACTCGTGTGGCAGATATGGACAACTACGGTAAACTGATGCCATACTTGTACACTGACCGAGAACAAAGTAAGCTGTGCACGCGCATGCCTCTGTAGCACCTCACTCATCTTTCAACTTTCTCTTTCCCCGCTGCACGATCATGTCAGGGCCGGGAGTCTCGCTAGCGTCGGTGGAAGCCTCCACCCCCTTCGCAACCGGCTCGTACAACGCAATTGTCGCTTTCGATGCGACACACTGTGTCCAGGTGAACCCACAAGCTATTGTAGCACGGACACAAGGCAGATACTGCAACTTTACCCCGTATCTAAACCCTTAACCCTGTTGTTGTTATGGCTGGTCTATTCCAGATTGTCTTTATCATAGTATGTACTCGAGAGTAAATGTAGTCGACAGTTGAGTTGAGAGAAAAAAATGTTCCGAAATTAGACTACAGTAGACCTTGTTTTACTTGTCTACAACCTTGGCGCCCAAAAAACAAGAAATAAAAAAACGGAAACTGGACAGCTCGACTACTCCCAGAAAATCCCAAAACTTTCGACATAGTCTAGACGCAAGCCCTCTGACGGACGACTGGTTGATTGGGTGAGACGAAAAAAATGTAGATGTAGGCTGTTTGGTATCGGATTTATTGTACTGCAGGCTGCTGTGCGTGAATATACCACAGAAAACCCGCAGGATTTGTGTCAATCAGATTCGAGGACGCAAGTCCTTACAACGCCTTGTAAGAGACAATCCTGTCGCTATGCCAGATTTGGGTAGCGATTGATTGTGTGGCAGCACCAATCACCGCAGGGCTGTCACATACTTGGAAGACATCGAACGAAAACACTTGAAACTTCCCCCTCAACACTTAAGTGGCCTTCTATCGGCAGCCTGGAGGCGTACTTCCAGCAGGTTGTCTGCCGTAAGACCTCCTTCCAAAGGAGTCTTGTCACTTCTGCCGGTTCGAGTGGGAACTTGAAATAGTTTCTAATGAAACCGTCAAACGTCATTGTGGAGTCATCAAAGCTTCGGTTGAATTTGTTCTGGAACATTGCATGTGAGTTCATCGGAGCTCCTCCTCATTCGACTTCTCCGGAGAATCTCGGGAATGCACGTATCGTAGAGACCAGTGAAAGCGTTAATGTACGAGCGCCCGTGTAATGTAGCACGAGCGGTTCAGTGGAAGCTTCCATGAGTTGGATGGAACCCAATTTGGAGCTCCGACATAATGCAGGAGTAGCGGACGACCCTTGCAAAATGCCCTTCTCACAATGATCTACACCGCAGAAGGGGTATTCCTTACCATTTTTTTCCGGCAAGAACTATTAAAGTTTCTATCCGTTGTGCTACCTACACGACTGGCAGATGTGCTGCGAGCAAGAAGAGTGTGCCCGTGCTGTCTTCAATGAAGGGGAATCTATTTGCTACCTCAAGGGGTCCGAAGCGGTGGCGAGCTACCACGACGTGCCCGCCATCGGCGTATCAACTTATTCCATCAACACAAGAGAAGGTAAGCTCTGTCGCGTAAGCCGAAGTTGCATGAAAGCGCTTTGATAAGAACACTCAGCGACACTGAATTTTCGCAATGTTGCGCAGGTATTCAGACCACCGAAACATGTTGTGGAGGTTCATTGCACGGATTAACTATTTACCAAAAGAAATCGAGCTTTGGGTTCGATGCGACCAATGCCTGACATCGTAGAGATGTCCGTCAGAAGCAGGAGTGGGCTATGTGGTACACGAGTGTTGTGGTTGTTATACATGAGCCGCGACGCGGTGTCATTGTTGTTGGGTCTTCGCGGCTAGATATATCACTGTTCGACGTGGATCATGAGGTCTATACTCTTTTCTTGCAATAAATGAAGGTCACTCCGAGCCTGTGGAGCTGGTGCCGACGCAGTGCAGCAGCAAGCGAGGGGTTGCTTTCGGGTTCAAAGAATCGGACGACCTGTACACTCTGAAGAAGGGAATTTCTTGGTGGTGAGAGTCGAACGTTCTCTGACACCCGGAAGGAAGTACGGCGTGTGTCTTTCAGGTGATGAAAATAAGTACCCTTGGATGACGGTATCGAGGAAACACAAAATTAAAACCCTAGGGAACATGTCTACTTGTGGCCAACTGCTGTTGAATGGTGCTGACCACCCGAAAACTCTTGGAACGGCG
Organism: Ectocarpus sp. CCAP 1310/34; assembly: GCA_902602495.3. Classification (NCBI taxonomy): domain Eukaryota; class Phaeophyceae; order Ectocarpales; family Ectocarpaceae; genus Ectocarpus; species Ectocarpus sp. CCAP 1310/34. Next base: position 91,581 of record CACKRE030004294.1, read on the forward strand.
GCAATCTCTGCTTCCTCGGGCTATACTTGCTGTAGCACCTGATTGTTTCATCCACTCGCATTCGGAATCTAGCAATTCCAAAATATCAGGACGTGTTCGTCTCATTCCACGTTTTTTTTTTGCCAGACACGTGGTGATTTAATCCGTTTCCACGTCCTTGAATGAGCATCTGGGATGTGAACGTTTGGATAAAGGGATGCTTCACGGAGGGATGACGTCAACCGCAGTAAAACAAGGTTGTGATTGCTAGCAATACCCAAGCACAGCATGATTCTGATGGTTGCCTCTGTCCTCTACCCTCTACGACTCACCTGCACAAACATGGATATAGAAAGGAAAAATGGAAGAAGCAACAAAAATACTACCAACCACAACAAATCACTGGACACTCGACCATGCCGTGTCAGGTATGATTGGTCCCCGGGGTCCCTCGCGGACGGAATTTTGGAAGCATCGCTAACCCAGGGCTCATTGTACGTTCCCATGATCTGGGGAGAGGGCGACTTGACAGAGGAGCGCCTGAGAGATCTTGCGTGGGTAGGGGACACCTCTCCTTACTTGCTCGGGTTCAACGAGCCAAACTACGGGGAACAGGTCCGCGTAGGGAAGTGGAGGCACGGATCGGGTTGGACATAAGGGTATGAAGACGCGAGGGCCACCAGCGTCGACGTCGCCACCAAGACCAAAACAACGACGGCAATGCTAACATTTCAAGTGTTTTGTTTCATGCACTGCAATCAATCTGTTTATCGCGCCACCGTTCAGACCCCAACAAACCAGCTATCGTTCGATCTATCCGCCCTTTGGTGTCTCTGCTGCCGAACACGTACGTTCAGGCAAATCTCACTCCTCAGGAAGCGGCTGACCTGTGGCCTCAAGTTCGACAACAGGCGGACGATTTGGGCATGGAGCTGGTGTCCCCAGCCGTCAACTTCTGCTACGGGAATTGTGTCGAAGAGGTACTGTACAACCCAAAGCCATCCTCGGTCATCAACTACCGAGAGCCAGCTGGCAGTTACAGCAAACGCCAGAGGTTGTTGCGAGAAGTGGGTCCGAGAGGTACTCCATACGCATACAAGCAGCTCGAGTGAAAAAAATAGAAAAATGGCCACTCCCGCCCAAGAAGGCTAAGGGAGCGTTGATTCCGATCACAAACCGCGTACGTCGTGGAAGAGGGAAACACGGAAGACAAAAGTACAAAATCGGCAGCATCACCATTTGCAGATCTCGTGCTCGTGTAGTTGTGGCTAGAAGCTATTTTGCCAGGGCCAGAACCGAGAATCCGACCCCCACTTTGGAAAAGATATGCGGAAGGATTTGCCGCAACGTCTGTCGATGTTTCCCCTCTGCCGGAATCAACCAACCCCATTGGCAGAAGAGAAGCGCGACGCCCCTGCGGTTTGCCCATTTCTTCGCGGTCTACATGTAGCCGCAAAGAAGAAACATTGCGAGACGTTGACTAACGTTTTTTGTGTGTTGGCGCAGGACCCCATCAAGTGGCTCGATGACTTCTTCGAGGCGTGCGGTGGCGACGTCGAAGGCCGCGACTTCTGCGGCATCACGTACATAGCCATTCATTCTTATACATGCAAGGTGGGTCCCTTTGTTGTGATTGTTGGCGCGATGGGCTTCTTGGCGCCACAATCGATGGGTCATTCCTTGGTTCGCTGGCTCCGTTTGTTTGAAGAGAGGGGGACAACTCTACACGGGAGGAGCTGCCATATCTACTTCTGACGAGAATCATTCATGAGATTGGGGCTAGCTCATAAGTTCCCAACGCGCGTTAGCTGCCGTTTGTGTCAGATTCCGACACCACCCAAAGAGGCCAACCGACACTATCGGGGGGAATGTGAACCGGATGTTTGTTTCAACTTCGCGACTCTAGGCATCCTCTGCCACCTCACCCTTATCGTTGTTGACCATAACTCGTCATCAATGTGTACGTTTTCACACAGGTCAAGTACCTGAACAAGCACATCCACATGTACGTCCAGCGGTACGGTTTGCCGATCTGGTTGACCGAGTTCGCCTGCGGTTTCGAGGCAACCGAGCTCGACGCAAACGGCCAGGCGAGTTATTGATGTTGTTGCCTTCAAGGTGCGCAATTCTGTGACCTTCTACAGCGGTGCGTGCTTCTACCGTGCAACAAATTTCTCCGCCACCGGAAGCGGATTTGTTTCCTTCACAGGCTATAGGTGAATCCTCGACCACGCCTCTGGAGCCCGCAAGACTCCAATATCGCTCCTTCGTAGTTATCGGTGTGTCTTGCGATGAAAAAAGCAATTGGGCTTCTAAGCGGGGAGGCATCAGCGCACTTGACAACCCTTTCCCCCCAAAAATTCAAGGAAAGCCGTCGACTCACACCAACCGGGGAACCAGGACAGAGAATGAACGGAGCAACTGGTGGCCAAATGATGTTGTTGCATCTCGGACGCGACCCGTGCAGAGTAGTGATGGAGATGTCACGTGGAGGGGGGAAAATAGGCGGTGTTGACCATCGCGAAGCACGTGTAGTCGCCTGTCAAGCCCCTAACGAAGCACTCACTCACATGCCTCCATACCCCGCGAGGAAAGGGTCTACCCACCCACTTGTTCAACAGCCCGTAATATGGTACCCCGCAATTACCAATTCAGGCGGATTTCCTGGAAAGCGCCTTGACCTACCTAGAGCTGAACCCTCACGTCTTCCGCTACGCATGGTAAGGCACAAGGGGGAACACGCCGGTTAGAAGAGTTGCACATGCCACGGGTCACACGGATAAGGGTTTGAACGCAGTTCGTTGTCCATGGCACTGACTCTGCAGGCGTTCTTGGTGCAGCCCCTACTCGCCCTTCGCTGGGCAGCTACTTGGTTCTGAAACTGTATCACACGTGGTTAGAGGCGCATGCTAAACACCACGGTAAGCGATCGAGAGCTCCAGAGCACTTGGCGCAGAAGATGACGCCTAACACCGGGAAAACAGATTATTGCTGGGACGTTAAATCTCTCCCTTAATCAGGGGGTACTCGGTATCGAAGCTAGAAGGAGGCAACGCTGGCTTTGTTGGCCGAGCGGTGTGTGGTTACCATGCAAGTTCTCCTGGTGCCGTTCTGGTGCCGTTGCCCTCCTCTACACTGTACTTCTGTGGTGCAACTAGCGTTGTTCATTTGGTGCCCAGAAATGTTGCGGCTTCGTGGCGACGAAAATTTTTGTCGCCACCCCAATTTTGAAGAAACGGGGACATTGTTGGGGAGAACGGGAAATTCTCTGCAGGGACCCCTTCAAGAAGTGATGTGACAAGATTTTGAGGGCCCCCGACACTCCGAAACGATAGGAATTTCGAGTTTGCCCGAGTCAAGTCATGTCGGTTGACTTGTTGCTTCGTTAGAGAGCAAATATTCCGAGTTTGTACGAGGTTTCCTCGCTCCGGCGCGCCAACGGTACAATATTTTAGGCAGTTCCCGGACGGAACTGTTTCGCATGAGCTTATGCGAAGTGCTGCTTCGGTGCCGCCCTCGATACCTGGTCGCTCAATGTTCTCGACGAAAGGGCGACAGTAACACCTTTGAAGGTTGTGCACACAGGCTCTCTCGACCAATTCCTATTCTTATTGTTCGCAGACCATGCAAGAGTAGAGGTGGCATCCTCCAACGATGACAACGATGACAAGTTCTTGTGCATACCCTTACCCAAACCCTACAACGCGGAAGGTTCACCGCGATATCTGCCGACAACGACGGGCTCGACAACTCCATCAACCTGCTTGACGCCGAGACCAAGGAGCTGACAGTCGTCGGAGATGTGAGCTTCGCCGCGCGGTCGCAAACCGTTATCGTTGTTGTCGTCGTCGTCGTGATTGTTGTTGTTGCTGTTGTTGTTGTTGTTGTTGTTGTTGTTGTTGTTGTTGGTGTTGTTGATGGTGAAAATTTTGTCACTGGTTGGTGTTGCCGTTGGAACGTTTCGCGGCTGTCTTTTTTCTGATGACGCCACCACCCCAGCTCAAACACGGTAGCCCTCTATTGTTTCCATACCCCAACCAACCCCTTGCCCTTGCGCTCCCCGTCTCTATCTTATATCCCAGGTCTTCGTGTCGAAATATGCCGATCTCCAGCACTGTTCGAAAGAGCCAACAGTGTCGACACAGGCCGCCGACGCCAGCTCTGATAGCCCTGAGAGCTCTGGTAGCTCTGATAGCTCTGGCAGCTCTGACAGCTTTGATAGCTCTGGCAGCTCTGACAGCTCTGACAGCTATCTTAGCTCCAATAGCTCTGATAGCTCTGACAGCTCTGACAGCTCTGATAGCTCTGATAGCTCTGACAGCTCTGACAGCGGCGACAGCGGCGACAGCGCTGATGATGCGCCTTCCGCTACGCCGGCAGTTGCCACCCCGGCGGCCGTGGAGCCGACTGACTCTGGTTCTGGCGATTCGGATTCCTCCGACAAATACAGTGGAGACTCCGATTCTGATTCTTACGAAGACAGTGAGGAGTCTGGTTCAGATTCAGATTCAGATTCCAGCTCCGAATCCGACTCCATGTCGGATTCCGATTCCGATTCTGAATCCGATTCCGACGAGAGTGGCGATAGCAACAGCGACGATGAAACCGAACCTGAGGGAAACCCGGAGATTGTTGTGGTCGGTGAGAAAGATCAGGATATCTGGTTTTCTCGCAGTAGACTATGTGATTCCCGACGGAGGTGCGTTGTCGTAAATGTGGTGCCTGGACGAGTAGACGAGATGGGCCGATGTCGTCGACGATGACGAAGACTTCCCACGAGGTTAGCTGGCATTGTACCCCGCGAACCTAAACTCCCGTCCCTTCTCGACCGTTTTAGGCGGAGAGGCACGAGCAGACTTGGATGTAGATCCTCTCGCAACCGTGATCACGAACGCGGTCATCGCGAACGTTGGCGGGGCTGGGTACTACGACGATGTGGTGGACATGATTGACGGGGAGAACATGAACTGCCCATCGTATGACGATGCTTGTGTCAAAGAGGTAAGCATAGACTTGTGGAATGACACTCTGCACCGGGAACACTTTATGCGGAAGGTTGATGCCGTATACGGTTCGCGGGTTGGGCGAAAGTATCCGATTCGTCCGTCGAGGAGCTACACGAATCGAAAGGTTTGGTTCTTGGCGTCCATCCGTGGTGCTGAATGTGCACCGTCGCAACTTCTGCTGTGCGTTCACCCCAAGTTGTCACGTGAAGCGAGGACGCGGTCTTGTTTTTCGAGCTGCAGCCTTTCGATGCCTGAATCGCCTTCGCAACTATGAGCACGACCTGTCTAGAGCCTAGAGGAGATTCTGTCGTCGGTATCGCCTCTGCACGCATGTCAGGAAGTGTGCGTGAGCGGCGGCCTGGCTCCTTTCGACGAAGTGTCTGTGTCCTTCCGGGGACCCATGAACCTATACAACATCGCCTGGTTCGAAGGCACCGCGGATGGGACTCTAGAACGTACCACCTCGTGGACTCCGGGGTAAGTCTAGCTGTAGTCACAGAGGGAACTGTCTATTTTAAAAGTGTTCCAAGCAAACGAATCACCGAGGCACGTATGTATTGTCAGGATTTGGGCGCTTGGACGTACGTCTCCCTAACTCAGTGCACACGGCGAATCTCGGTTCAGGGAGTTTGGCCTTGTGAAGCGCAGAGCAAGTGTTTCAATATGGCTCTATCTACATGCTGGTGGTGCTTCCAACATGTCGAGCCTCTGTTGCGATTTAGCATCCTACGCCCTCCTCGCCTCATGTAGCATGGCATCGAGAGACATATCGCCGTTGCTTCACGTATCCGGGGATAAATGGTACGAATAAAACGTGGAGCTCATCCCGGGCCAATAATACGAAGACGATCATGTCGGAACGCGTGTGTTCGACCGAGAATGCCGCCTCCCAACTCACTCCAATACCGTGGATACCTACTTCAATGAAAAGTCTACCGATATCGGTGAGCCCGGGGATAATGGCAAGCAGAGTTAGGCACACACAGGAGCGGAAAGACACATATACAATCAGCCGTACTCCTGAAGCAATCATCCATTTGATGACATGAGCATGCCCTTCCCCGCCCACCCGACTAGCTCATGCGACGCGTTTTGACACCTGCTACGGGGACACACTTACTTGCAGTGAGCTCGGAGGCAACATCTCTTTCATGAACAATCGAGGAGGACTCTCCGACTGCTCCGGCGAGTGGAGCATCTGTGGCGGAAATAGCCAGAGCTTCGCGGACGCCACGGTGAGGAGTTGCCCTCCATTGATGGGTTTCGCCAAACCCCAAACGATCTTATTGTACTAGATATCGTTGGGGTACGATGTCTATCAGACCTCCTGTTCATGGGCAATTCTGTCAGACGGTTAGCGACAGAGCTTGGCTGCATGGGTGTGCGTGGACGCCTTGCAGAACAGCAACGTTGTATGGCCAACTACCTGCTTTGGAAGAAGTGCATAGGTCAATCCTCCCAATAGTACGATGCGAAATACTCCGAAAGCACGAGGACAAAAAAAAATGAATCGGCAGTGAGCTTCTTCGCAGTGTTGTCTATCTAGCCCCTTGGCAGCTCCGACATGTTCTTGGCCGGGGGGGGTCCGGGTTTGAGGAGAAACTTCAGCAATACTAGACGGCTCACGCCTGCGGGCACATATCTACTGCAGCACTTGACGTCATCTTACAGTCATCCTTGGAGCGTTGTTTGTGACGTGAAGTTTCGTTCCACTTATTCTGCGCGCCAGCGTGCACCCGTCGGGAGGTAGTCAAACCCATAACCTAGACTCCGAAGGCTCTATGAGGGTACCCGCTGAACCATCGGGGCAACCGGCCCAAATTCTACGGGCCGAGCTCTCGGAATCACCCGCGAGGCCCCAGACACGAGGCTATGCAAACAACAGGATAGTACAGGAGCAATGTCCATTTTTGAATGGGGTTTTCTTGGTGAAGTGGGCTGTTGTGGTTGGGTGCTAATCCTTGCCCGTTGATGCCCGTTCCAAAATACTCAAATTCCCTCAGGGGACCTACTGTGCTGCTGGGAGCACGCCCTTCGATGGAAACCTTCCCGACGACAACGAGATAAACATCATGACGCAGTGGGAGTGTGCCTCCAAGGAGCAATGCGGGTAAACAATGACACGGACCGATCGTCGGCAACAGAAACGTGGCCATGCGATAGGCGTCCAAATAATCTGTGTATGTAGCGATCTCGTTCTCTTTACTTCATTGGGATTAGGGGGAAAATACCCCGCATTATGCCGTGCAAGTAGAGTGCGACGACAATAAGCGGAACATTTGGGGGTCAGTTGGGAGGAGCCAGTAGGGCGCGAGGACCGCGAAAAGGAAGATCCATGGAAAACCCTTCTGTGTGGTACTTTCCGTCGAAACACACGAACATGGAAAGGACGAGGGCTTCCAGACTGAACGCTTATGCTATGTGCCGGACGTCGACATTTTTCGTCTTGACCACCAAGAGAACAAGCAAGCCTACCGAGGGCAGTGTTGTAATGGACTGAATGTGGCATTTACCGTCAAATCATATGTTTGCAAACCTCGTACTCCCAAGAAGCGTGACATTTCGCTTGTTCGCGCCTTGTTCCTGTTTCCACGTGCTTTCCCTCGTGTCTTGTTTTTATATTGAATACGATCTCTGCTCCGGACAAATCAAAACACGGGGAAAAGATTCTACCGTCACACCGGAATGCGTGGTTGGACGGGAGGAAAAGACGGCACCAAAGTAATGATATTCGAGCTGGACATGCCGCACTGTGAGAAGGAGACCTGCCACTGGAATCGGCCCGCCGTGTGGGCCTTGAACGCCAGGGTACGTCGGGTCGGGTCCGCTGATCGAAGCACGAAAATTGCGTCTTGAGACGCCGCGGTATTGTCCACGACGTACGTAAATGGTACAAAGACGCGAACTGCAGTCTTTTCTTGTCGCATTCCGCTGTGCAAGTATCCCGAGCTGACGTGGTGCCATGTCCGGGGGTGCGAAAATGACGTATCTCTTGTTTCTCTGCGGTGGCGGCACGGTAGAACGTATCGCTACCCAAGACCACAACCCGGACGCTAGGAGCCCAATCAGGGCGTTCACATTCACTTCTTCTCTCATTTCGGTGAATCTTCTGTCGATTTCAGATTCTGCGAACCGCGCAGTACGGGTGCAACTGCCGTGGCATGGGAGGAAATGGTGGCTGTGGGGAGTTCGACATCATTGAGGGTATCGTCGGCAACAAATACAGCGATATGCTTTTCACGACGGTACGACGGTGCTGCTAACGCAAACAGACGCCTCGTGTCACTACCTTTCGCTGTAGGTTTTCGGATTATTTTTTAGTAAAAGCAAGTATCGCCCACGGTACCTTGGGGAATTGGTCTTGACAACACCTATCTATAGGTGGTTCCCTCGGCCCTTGGTTTGATGAAGGCACTGCACAGGCTCGGGCAACCAGTTGAGACTCCTGTTTACTATAATAGTGAGAATGTACGGGAATTTGTGAATGTCGTGTTCACAGATACATCGATCATGGCAACACCGACCGTGTGAGAACATGAAAAATGTTTAATGAGTGGTTCAACCCCGCATCACTGAGATTTGCCAACCCCAAATCCCTCAGAATATGTCTTTTGTGCCCGATGAGCTCCTGTGGGATACTACGACAATGTTCCGCTGCCGTTGATTGCTTGGAACGAATTACTGGCATCAATGAATCATACCCTAGCGTTCCGTCTACTTTTCATACATGATAGTACACCGACATCTACTTCTTCCCCTATTCTCACGCAGGTTTATGACTTCAAAGGAGCCGGCAGCCCAGGAACATCCAGATACTTTGAGCGCCCTTCGGTGAGCTTTTGCAGATTCCTACTTTGTACCTGAAACGCCTTCACCCGCATCGTATCTTTTCCTGTCTAACTTTGTCAAAGCTCGGTGTCAGGAGACGTGCATTCCGGGCATTCCTGAGTTTGTTGAGATTGGCGTGTTTATACCCTCCATGCTCATAGATGTATGCATCCCCCCCCCCCCCTTT
>CACKRE030004294.1:100679-112326 GCA_902602495.3 Ectocarpus sp. CCAP 1310/34
CCCCCCCCCCCCCTTTGACCAACTTTAGGACCGGGGACATTGGCTTTCGAGGACGTAGGCGAAGATTTAGGGAGGTAGGCGATGAAGATGATAAGTGCAAATATATGCGATTGCGGCAATGCACGGCAACAACAACAGCATTGTACAAGGAGATTACCGATATCGTAGCAAAGTACTCACCTTACTTCCTTAACAGCAGAGGATGTCGTTGCCCCTGTCAACTCCCTACCAGACAAACCCGACGGCGCATGTCCCACCCCACGTCCGAAATTTGCAGGAAAAAACAACGTATGCTGCAATCTTCCGGGGAAACAACGGTAACCGTGATTCTTACCTCCAAGTGGCGCAGCTCGACGGTTGGGACTTCACGGTGGAGTCGGTGACGGCTTCAGAATTGGACAAGATGAAAGGCTCCGAAGAGGAGACGCATCCGATTTATTCCGTGGACTCGCGGTCCGCTAGTGCGGTGGGTGGCCGTCACTGCCCAGCAATAAAAAAAAGACCACAGTGTTGATACGTTGCCCTTGGACAGGCACACGCAATTCGTTTCGAGAATGGGAGTATTCACTGACGACCGCGTCGTCTAAATCTGCTAGGCACCATCCATGCTATGATCCATTGGGATCCGCATACCCTCTTGAGATAGCATTGCCCCCAGGACCAACAGATGGATGTCTCGAACCGCTTGGTTATTCCTGCAGGGCTGTGCTTCCAGCCTGGACCCCGCGGTTGGTGAATACATCGAGGAGATGCTGTCGCTGGCAGAGGGGTACGAATACATAGGGTGCTTCCACGACAAGTCACCCATGGACGAAAGGGATATGGCGCTAAGTTCGAAGAGGGAGTTCGCTCAGAACAAGCCTAGCATGTGCGCGGCCCGATGTGCCAAGGAGGAAGGCGCCACCTTTTTCGGCCTTCAAAATGGTGGCTTGTGAGTGGCTCATGGGTTGAGAGGTTTTGAGGCAACACAGGTGGACCTGAGCGGGCGCTGATCGGAGCCATTTGCGTACATTCATCTGCAGCAGGAACGAGGGGTTAAAATGGTCACTACGGGCCACGCGCTCACGGCGCGCCTCACTCCCGCGACTTTTCCCTTCGTCCCCCCTTTTCAACACCCACAACTTCCAAGAAGATTGACATATGCGCTTGTGGCAACCGTGAGGGGAGCTCCATCCTGCGTCTTCTTTTCGCGTTGGCACCACTTTCATTGTTGCCCTGTGGTCGAAATCACACCCAAAAGTTCTTCCGTTGCCCTACCCCTTGGATCCGAACTCGAGTTGAGTCTGGAACCATGAACTTGATCCGGCACCGTCATTGCACCGAAAAAGTTGATTGTGACACGCCGTTCCATATTCTCATCGCTTTCTTGACGCACAATGAGCAACGCAGCTGTACTGGCGACCTTGTCTGTTTGTCTCGCTCGCCAACGCGGATCGCGTACACAAGCTCTACAACAACGTAAACTGAACTTACTTGTATGTTCCGTCCCAATAGATGCTGGTGTGGCGGGATGGGTGACACAGGCCCCGGGTCGCACGGTGAGGCGGACACCTGTGACAAGCCCTGCCCGGGCGAAAATGGCGTCGCGTGCGGCGGCAAGAAGTGAGCCTTTGCAAGTTACCGTAGTTAGAGTGTAGTGTTCTGGTACATTCACTCTCCCATGACGTTGCGCGGCTGAAGTATGACACCGGCCCATCGCCCGTCCGTGTGGTCTCATTGCGCGTTGATTGTTTAGGTTGCTTCTGTGTGTGTTCGCCTGGTGCTGCGGGAAGCATTGCAAACGTTAATGGTAGTGGATGTCACGTTGGGAACTGGTCTTTGGGCCAAATTCCATGCGTGAGCCGAGGGTCATCCCGACAAAGACCGACGTACTCGTGTCCGTAGTCAAAATGATTGATGAATCATATTGGATTTTTAACGGCCCTTGCGTAGAAACAAGACCCATTCGTACTACGAAAATCAAGTTACGTCTTGAGGGTATCCGAGTTGTGGTGGCGCCACTGGATTCAACACACGTATTGGAACTAGCCCCGTTAAGTAGCACATGCCGTGTTAACAGTTGGAAACATGGCCTGTACGATGTACGTGGGAAAGGTTGTTGTTGTGAGGAATGGTGACACGTCGAGAAAGAAATTTGACCTTTGCGTGTGGGAAGTGATTCGAACGTGAAATCTCCTACGGGGAAATACTATGAGGTAGTGTACACTACAATCTTGAACGATCAGAGAGGATCAGTCTCTGCGAATTCTGTAAACAACGTGCGTTTCACCTGTCGGCAGGGTAAGCAGCGTGTACGTCATCCCTGTGGAACACACGTACGTCGGCTGCTTCCAAGACAAGAAAGGCGATCGGGATCTACTCCTCGTCCCCAAGGTATGAAGTATGCTGGCGTTGGTGTGACCTCCTACTGCCACATGTGAGGGGAATATTACTGGACGCAATTGTCTCTTTGCAGGCTCCAACTGTATGTGACTTTTGGAGATTCACGACCAGATTCCGGTAGGCATGCATGATAAGGCAGTGTGGCCCTTCTCTGGCGTTCATTTGCGTCTGGAAGCAAGCTGCGGACCCAAATGCCAAGGGTGCCGTAGATTGCACTGAGTACCTCGATTGGAGAATGTACGCTTCGTCGACGTATCTCACACACGAGCAAGGCGGCGCCACTGGTGAAGGTCGCTTGAAGCGGTCAGAGTCACCCAATCAAGGAATGTTCTGCTTCTCCGTCGCATTTGAAGGATGCACGGTCGTTGCCCTTTAGGGACCGGTGGCACAGATCCTCGCTGTCGCGAAGTGGACTGTCACAGCGTCATTTTGAGCGAAACCCCCTGAAGAAAACACAACTCTCGAGGGTGGATGTGTTCTATATTATCGTCTGTGACGGGCAACATGAAAAGAACATCATGACCACTCCTCCTCTGAAATACTACATACCACGGGCTTCTCGAAACGCCTGATGACCGGCGGTACCGAACGCCAAGAAGCAACGACAACAATATCATCAACATCAACATTAAATAACGATCATCATCAACAACAATAATGTTCTTTACCTGCACCACCACCAACAGGTGGTGTCTTCCTACCTCACGCCGGCGGCCTGTGCGGCCTACTGCTCCTCCGTCGAGGGGGCCACGTACATCGGGGTACAGTCCGGCCGCAAGTGTTTCTGCGGGGACTCGTTCGGGAAGCACGGCCAGTCGACCCTTTGCAGCGAGCCCTGTTACGGCGACGAAGACCAGGTTTGCGGAGCGCATAACGTCAACAGCGTGTACGCTCTTCTACCTGAGGGTAAGGTCGATCGAACCCCGTCGAACGCGGGCATCCAAGACCAGGAGGTAGTGTGCGGGGGGAAGCGCTGCGGCTGCTTCCTGAACGAGAGCCTGGGAGACTCCCTGTTGTCTGGCGGCAACCAATTCGATAGGTGTGCAAGGACACGCATCGATAAAAGATGCACACCCCTTCAGACCGTTTTATTGGTGACGTTGATTCCTCTTCCTCTGCTGCTTTGCCTGGACCGGGTGCATCCTCTTGCACCAGATGCCCAGTAGCATGAGATGAAATTGGTGGACGTATCGCTCCAAGTTGTTTGCGAGTGTTTCCTCACACTTGGTCTGGCGTTCGGTGGTGGTTCTCGAGCTGAGTGTGGCTTTGGAAGGCAAGGTGTGCCTGCAGATACCGCCCAAAACTTCTTCTGGCATCGCTCGTGCCCGCGACATATTTCAAAATCTACCCGCGCAGTTGTATTTATTATTTGGCGATATAAACCACGAAAGGCGTGCAAGCTTACGTCTCCCCCAGCACTCCCCCCCCCCCAGATATCAGCACCACTGCTCCTGTACCTCTACAACCTCACACCGTGGCCCCACCCGTGCCTGCACTTTGCTTTTCCTTCGCCTCTGCTGCCGCAAAACATGTTTTCACGTTTCACCCCAAAAAACTCGCCACAAAACAGCGAGGCACTGTCCCGAACATCCTGCAAGGAAGCTTGCGAGCAAAGTGGCTTCCCGTTCTACGGCCTTGAATGGTCAATCATCTGCTTCTGCGGCGGAAATAAGACGACCAAGGGCAAGTTCATCGAGGGAATCGAGGCGTACCGGCTGGCTGACGATACCGGGGCGTGCGACATGCCTTGCCCGGGGAATGCGGAGGACACCTGCGGCGGGCACGGTGCGGTAGAAATTTGGGAGGTCTGATAGTCGATTCTTGCGTCAACGTACTTGAACATCGGAGTGGACTACCAGGTATATCGGTTCCGGATTGGGTTTCGGGTTAAATCCTGGCACGGTGGGCGTGGTGAAGGGACCCCTAAGCGGCGCTCTTCTACCGGCGTGGTACAAACCTCCAAGAAATCGGTGGACAGGGTGGTGCATGAGGTGAAGCTTTGTACCTTACCTCCCTTTGCCTTTGTAGCTGGATTCTGGGATAAGTCAAGGTAGCGAGATGCTGAAGCCCGCCGCTGAAACATTGACGTTTTCTCGATTCAAGTCTTGGTGAATTAGACTAGGTGTAGGACGCAGGGCGACCCCAGCGTCTGGCATGAACTACATGTATCAGTTGCCCGGCGGTATCGAGCCTCTCAGTGTAGGCTTCCACACAAACAACGTATCGACGTAGATTGGTAGAGCAAACGGCGGTCGCTATTCGCCACACCAAGCGGCCGTTATTTGCGATTGTATTCGCGCTATGTTACTGTAGGTGTGCCAAAGGGACAACATTCCCGGTACACGTCAAGTATGGAGAGTAGATGTCACCCAAGGCTTCATATTCACGAGAGAGTCACACCTCACGGCCTTTTTTGAACACAGCGATTTGATGAGAACTATTGAGTCACGGTAAGATGTACGTTGGAAAATTGTCGTGGTCACGTGGGGAATCGGAGGGAAGGATATCGTGTGCTCATCTCGTTTAACGCAAGTGCGACGAACAAGTGTCCTAGGTATCACCAGGGTGTAGTAGTCTAGGCTTGAACACTGTTCCAGACGTACGGGAGGTCTCCCGCAATTCCGCACCACTATACGTCTCCCTCAGGGATCTCGCATATTCGTTTTCCCTTGAACAGGTCTTGCCCCATTTCTTGTCGATCACGCAGGGTTTTCAATTCACTCCTCGTACATGGCACATTGTATTGGGTGTATGGTTCGGTCGAATGGACAGAATGTAAATAATAGAAAGCGTTATGTTGGCTCCATCGTTCAAAGGCCGGTTATGGAGTGTGGGCTGATACGAAATTGTTGCATGTGAACGCCGCAACCTTCTTAAACCGGCAACAAGACGTGGGCATGCCGTGCATCTCGGTAGATTCGATTCCACGGGGACGCCTTGAACGAGGAGGACGGCCCAATAGGCTGCTTTGACTGATGAACTCGTCTTCTTTGACTGTTCGGTCCCAGATTATGTCGAGCTTGTGCGCAACTCAAGAGGTTCAGCAGTGTTTCCCTGCACTGTGCGAGATCTGTGCCCCAAGAAAATGCGTACTGAGTGAGGTTTCCATCCACGCCTAGGTTCTCGAACTATTGTTGGTATGTGATCTTGCTTCATGCGTGTGACATGTGCGACTCACACAACAACCGAAACAGAGACGCGTTCCAAAGGCGGACTTGAGTGAGGCCCAGGGACCGTTGTTGCGTTGTTGTCAGCATGGTGCTGCGAGGAAAGTTCATGACGACACGATGCAATCTTAGAGCAGAAAACTTGTTTGACTTACTACTGTTAGGGCAAACCTTGCCACCAGTCGGTCGTAACGACGGTGCGGGTGGCAACCTCCAATAACAGCATTATTACTGGTATTCTGGCTTGGGCCAGGAGTTCGAGATTCGTCGAGGTGTAGTTTTTCCGGATTTCGTGCCTGTGGTAGAGTGGAACGGTTATTCGTGGTAAGGACGCTGCGCCTTTCTCGCGTCAACATGTGGACTGCGAGGTTTTCTTCTGTCATTCCATAGTATCCCTGGACCATTTTGCCATTGGAACTTGCATGAAGGTGCTACTGATCTCCGAACAACACAAGGGTATATTCCGATATTTTCCTTGTGAGAAACAGGCTCAACAAGACGGTTAAGTTTGGTGGCCATCTTGGCATGGGGCTACCTTCTGTGCACTGTGAGGGTGTGCCATTGAGTGACATGTGTGCATGAAATGGATCTTATGTATGGGATGGGTGGGCATTGGGAATGCGGCGGAAATACTTCCGCGGGGAAGGTGGCAGCCGTGTGCCCCGAACGTTTCGTCGACGGGCTAAATTGACTAGGTAGACACACAAGTCATTCCAGCGTCCAAGGTGTTCTCAGGTTGTAGATTGGACGAGGCTTCAATTTGATAGCAACAAGTATTTGTCGCGCGAATGCATCAAGATCGGAGCAATATTAGGTGTCAGGAGCACCTGCTGCTCGCTCGTGTTTCGTGCTTGAGACGGCTGATCACCGACACAGCCAATCGTTGACGCCGGAGGCATCAATCAAGCTCAAACTTGCTGATGGCGTCATAATGTAGCGCAGGACGGCCGATTGGATGGTTCATCACGCCTCGGGGGTCCGGCACAAAAAATGCGTGGTTCGGAGCTTCCGAGTGAACGAAATCAGACAGACCGACACAGTTTTTCTTACCCTTCAGTGAGACCTCGAGAGATCGTAGCGGTCTCTTCGAGGAATTTTCTTTTTACTCCGTGTCTTCACCATCGTCGAAGAGAACTTGACCCTGGGGTGAGCCACAACGATTTCTTAATGTCTCTTCGTCGAAATACGCCGAGCAGCAACTGCACTCTCGTGTCTTCCTCTGATTGTAGGCATCTGTCCACGATACTGTTGCAGCAAATATGGCAAGCTGTCGCTGCTGCTGTAATGGAATATCACCGAGACCTTCTTCTTGGTGGGGTACCAACGCTCATGACTCACGATGGAGTTTCGGCAGGAATTCAAGGTCTGGTTTGGAACACCATTTTCGCCTCGGCCTCCGACCTACTACGTGCACATGTACCAAAGACAAGTACCAAAGACAAATTATGTTTTCTCCAAGGTTCAAGCTTGGTGTTGCTTCTAGGGCACCACCACATCATTTTCTTTTACAATCATGCTAAAATTGTGGAATGCACCGGTCACTTCCTATGATGGTATATATTAGGGTATTGTGCACTATTTGCACTATAAAATCTATAAAATAATGTAAATCCCGAACCGTTCTCTGCCATCTTCAACTACATGGCAAACAATAGTTTTTTGTGTTCGTCAACGTCGTCGAGTCCACGATGTTGAATGATTCTTCCTCCAAGTGCCTGTCGGATTGTTCCAGATTGCTAGCGTCAGCGTGAATAGAAACCTTCGACGATGGACCCAGGTTCAAGACAAGGGCAATCAATCGTAGCGTAGGATCAACCATGGTAGTCGAATCGAATGCGTCACAATTGTTCACAAAATCTCAAGCACATGGGGCCTGCTCTTTCTGCGAATCATTGCCGTTGGCGTCGTGCCTGAACAGACGCACGCCCTGGGACCAACATATATCAACAAATTCTGTCGTCCAAAATGCGATGGTTGGGTGATGGAACGAAAGTTGTCTTGGACCCCACAGTGTTGTACAGAGTTTGAACATGGCGCTTTTTGTGTTATGATGTTTGGTAAAAATAACGACATGCAGTTCCATGAACTTCCATTAAATATTTTATGGAATTCCATGGAACGTTCAATGAAATTCCATGAAATTTCATGGACTTCCATGCACGGCACGTCCATGGACTTCCATGGACTTTCATGGACGTTCACGGACTTCGATGAACATTTTCACGGGCGCTCATGGACTTGTACAAAAGTCTTCATGGACGTCCATGGAACATTCCACGAACTTCCATGGTATTCCATGGACTTCCACGGACCTTCATGGAAGTTCGTGGAAGTCCATGGAGGAAGTGTTTCATGAACATTCATGGGCATTTATGAACATTCATGAATCATGCAGGATGCCCACGGAATTCATTTCTCCAACACCATTTCGGCTTCGCGGAGATGACGTGGACGTCCGTGGAAATTTTCATGGAATGCCGCCATGAAACGTTTAATGGAAATACATGGAAGGCTTCCATGGACTTCCATGACAGTTTTGGCTGCTTTCATGGAATTCCTTGGACTTCCAAGAATTTCCATGGAAGTCCATAGACTTTCCGTGGAAGTCCGTGGAAGTCCATGGAAGGCCAGACTCTCATGGACTTCCATGGACTTCCTTGGAAAAAAGTACTATGATGTGTATGACTGCATGGAAGTCGCTCTCAATCCTCCCGAAGGACGTCCGTCCATGGAAGCTTGTTCGTGCCGTTCCCATCGAACAAGGCATCAAGGCCAACCTTCCATGGGAGTTCCCCATACAGAATTTTCCAGCTTCCTCCATCCATGGAAGCGTTGTGTGTCAGGGATATCGTCGTGTCCATGTGTGTGTACAGTAGCGAAGATCTATCACGACGGAAGAAGCGCTGCAGCCAACTTTAGTAGTACCCTAGTTATGACATGAACACTGTGTGTGCACGCTACAGGGTATCAGCAGCCACCTAGCTAGCAGGCGCATGCAGTTTTTTGTAGTCAGATACCACACGCTGTATGACACGCTCCCGTACAGGGCTGTCAGCGAACGGTCAGAATAGTAATTGGTGAACCCCAAGGTAGGCGGTCGACTATTTGGGGTCCCTAACAGCAGGAATTGGGATCGAGAGCTGGCCCACGCGCCTCTCCCCCTCACTCTCATATTCTACCATCATTCTCTGACCTTTGAGTCAGACGTTGACAACGACATCACCACAGCTCCCACGGGCGGCATCGAAATAATCGTAATTATGGACTTCCAATCCTAAATCAAAGCTAGGCAGATCGTTACATGACCTTGTTAATTTCCCAGGTGGAAGCACTTCGTTCTATACAGCGTTCGTTTGTGAAAAGTTCATCTACAACGACGCCCAGGTTTTCCGTGGATGAAGTGTTCCGCACCACCTCTTCCATAAACGCATGCTCTCTTGTATCTTCCATGGAATAAAATAATCTCACTTGGGACTCTGCGTGTGTGTATGTGTGTGTTCTTATTATTAGCATCGACCGCGCCAACCGGCTGATCAATGAGAAGACGTCAGTCTCAGTGCTGAAAACACAAAACACTTCAAAATGCCATTAACTGGGACCCCGTGAGGGGTCAGCATGGGGGAGGCTAAACTATTTTTCGGATCAAAGACAGAAACGTTAGAAACAGAATATACTGCACGCGTCTACCAAGGCAATTACCTTGTACTCGAGGGCATTTAAGAGTACTTTCTGTTTTCGCTACCATCATTCTGATAAACATTTTGACTATCTTCGACAGTTCTTCCCTAGCCCTGCGTCTTTTGTTCTGGGGAAGGTCATCCTGCTCAAACCCTTTGCTCTCTTCCACTCCTTCATGCTTTCCTCCTCCATCGTCGTCTTCGTCCTCCTTTCTTCCCCGTGTGTGTTTAGAGCAACAATAAAGCTTCATCGGTGTGGGGGTGATCATGTCCTACCAGTGAGACGTGGACGAAAAATACACACGAAGGAAAGGACTCCTGGCAGTCCGCTTCATCCCCGCGGCCTCACGGTGATGGGTGAAGCAGACTGGGCCGCGGTTTTGTTCGCACGAGGGTAGGTTGGTTGAAGGGCGAGGGACTCGAAGACCATCGGTGGCAGATGACGGCAAACGCCCTCGTCGGGTAACAGAAGATGGTGTGATTGGCAAAGATCGAGGTAGAGGTGTATTGGTATAGACACACCCGTAGCAATCCCTGAAGACCCTGGTGAAGACTCACTTGTTGATTTATCTCTTTGGATAGCAGTGCATCCTGATTCCTAGCTCTCTGTGGTAGACTGAGCATGTGGGGGCAGACCAGCTCCCTCTAACAGGGGTTACAAAGGTCCTGTCCCCTGCTTTACCCTTCTCGAGCGATTGATGCCTGAACAGCGTCAGGGTTTTTCTCGCGTGTGGAATAGCTCCCCTGCCATCTCCGTGAGATTTCTGCTGATCTTCACGGTCCGGGTTGGACTTCTGAGGGCATCACTGCGCTTGGTAACGTCTTGTGCGAGTATCATGATGTCTTCTCGAGTTCCCCAACCGATTTTGGATCTTGTTCGCTTTTTCCTTTCAAGCTTACAGTTCCTCCAGGCAGTGCACCCGTCATGTCTCGTCTGATCGATAATTCGGGTGGCTAAGTTTTGTGTGATGGGAGTGTAGAGTAGCTCGGCCATGAGGGGCCTGAGGGGTAGGTAAAGTCGTACAGACGTGTGGGAAAATGTGTTGTATTCATCGGGGGCGTGCTTGAGCTCGTCATTCCATCACGGCATCAAGTCACGCATAACGCTTAAACACCCAAAACGAATCTCCATGAATGTCCACCAATCTACCACACTCCCAAGGAAAACATGAAGAAACTTCTTGTTCCTCCGTAGTTCGTCACTGCAAATCCCGCATATGTATACGCAACATACCACCCCCATGCTATGCTACGAGTATATCGAAAAGCCCCCCTGCTCGCATGCATCGTCATGCTCCGGCAAAATATCAAAGTCATCCTTCTCATACCAGTTCATCCCAAAACACAATCAAAACCAAGACAAAATTCGAAATCCCAACACCAAAACAATACGTCCGAAAATAATCAATCGCACACCAACTGTTCCAAATCACCAAGAAAAATCCCAAACACTAACTCTCCAAAACACTACCATCTCCACTTGGCTCCCTTCATCTCTTGTTCAAACCCGTACATGTCCTCTCTCTTCCACTCCGCGGCAAAACACGATTTGATCCCAAAACACTTCTTTCACCGCATATTCATCACAAAGTCTCTGTGCAACGCAAAAGATTCCTTGCTGATAGCCTTCGTCAAGAAANGCTCCCTTCATCTCTTGTTCAAACCCGTACATGTCCTCTCTCTTCCACTCCGCGGCAAAACACGATTTGATCCCAAAACACTTCTTTCACCGCATATTCATCACAAAGTCTCTGTGCAACGCAAAAGATTCCTTGCTGATAGCCTTCGTCAAGAAATCTGCATGCTGAAACTCCGACGTCACATGCGTAATCGAAATCTCCTTCCTCTCTACCAGTTCCCTGATAAAGTGATGCCGTACATCGATGTGCTTCGAGTTTGAGTTCGTGATCGGGTTGTACGCAATCTGAATCGCTCCCTGATTATCCTCGAAGACCGGAATGCACGGCATACCTGCATCTGGCAACATAAAACGCCAAACCTGCCTCAAGAAAAGCACTTCCTTCAAGACGTCGGCAATTGCCACATACTCTGATTCCGTTGTGTAGAGCGTAACGCACTTTTGCGTCCTCGAAAACCAAGTCACACACCCACCCCCACACATCACTAGTCCTCCTGAGACCGACCTACGGTCTGCTGCCTTGCTTGCATAGTCGGCATCCACAAACACCTGCATGCTCATGCCAGTGACCACTCCCCTCTCAAATGTAATCCCCATCCAACTCGTCCTACGCACGTACCCTAAAATACCAAGTGCTGCCTTCCAGTGAACCATCTTGGGAGACGCGCAATAGCGCGCTACTGCTCGTACTGCCTTCGCGATGTCCGGCCTGGTTTGAGTGGCCAACCACATCAGGGATCCTACCAACTCGCGAAACGGGACATCAGCACACGCTTCGTTCT
>CACKRE030004301.1:4075-18244 GCA_902602495.3 Ectocarpus sp. CCAP 1310/34
TTGACCTCGCATCCCTACAAAGCCGGGACGGAGCACGCCGGGTTCTCACCGGACCAGGCTCTCACATCACCAAGCGCGATGCGCCGTGAGATATCCGGCCAGTCGAATGAAGGGTGTGCTGCATCCTCCTAAGGGTGTTCGGCATCTCGTGCTTACTTCCTTGCATACGGATGACAGCGTGCGTACGACTTAATTTATTTTCTGGTGCTATCACTTCCAGAGACAGTTGTTAGCAATATGTAACTGCCTCGAGGGTGCTTGACCATTTAATCACAGGGGCGGGCGGCGTATTTTACAACGTTGTTGCCAAGCGACGAAAACCCAACTCCGATGGCGAACACCGGGGGGGGGGGGGCGGAGGGAGAGGGGGGGGGGTAGCGATACGACGGAAAATATTGGGGTGTCCCGGCTGGTATTCTTGCCATTGCCTCCTCCATCAGTCCGGAAGCATGTCTCTCTATCTGTACGACTGCAGTCGTGCCTTCTACCTTTCGATTGGCTAACGCGAACCCCTTCCTGCTGATCACGATATTTCAGGTCATAATTATTTGTGAACACATTCTTCTCGGTCGTACGCATATCGGTTGAGACATCCACACCACTTCTTTCTCTACATGTTGATAAGAATATCCTTCACTGCTGACGTTCTACAATCAATGTGGATGCTTTCAATATGGGGTCAACGAGCCGACAGGGGCTAGATGCGTCATCCATGCAAGACACAGGAAAGATGGTCCATCCGCCTCGATTTGGAAAGTTGCGGTACATCGTGCAGATCAACCGCAACAAGACAATCAAGCAAGTTGTCATGAGACACTGCGACGTGTTTTTGTGAAGGTAGAATGTAAGTATAACACATGTAACGGAGGTATAATGAAAGTGTGTGGAGGGTGGAGGTACTGCTGCCGACCAGGTAGGTACACTAGCAGATCTCTGTAACCATGGTCCTATTTAGCTGTAAGTAGCTACGATTGAAAATAGCTGTAGCCCATACCTACGGGATGCAGTTGGTTTGAGATCGCTTGGGGCTCTGTGGGTGAAGATCTTCCTGGTGGAGCAAACAAGAAGTTTCTCCACCGGTGGAGGTCACCTCAAACATCGGTTGTACGAAGGGGGCCGCTGACAACGTGAAGAAAACTAAATATTCCTCACCAAACCCAATACTGTTGTAGTAGGGCGGGGTAAATGAGCCACGGGTTACGACTCAAAACGTTGCAGAATTTTCTGTTTGTGATGCTGTGCGAGACACGCTGCTTCCAGGCCGCAACCGCACACACGCGAGCGCGGAGCGGTCCGCAATCAATACTTTCAAGTAAAATAGAGAACGTGTCCAATATGTATTCGAAGGGATCTTCAAGAAGGGACTGGTTGGTGCATCCGCTCCCCCGCTCGAGTGCCAAATAAATGCTGTTCTTGGATTCGCTGTGGCCGGCGACTACAAGTCCAACGCCGAAGACTTTCCTTTCTCAATCCGTCCACGCCGTCCTTTTCCGAAACGTGCAGCTCATCTTTTCTGCCATCATTATGGACACGGCGCAGGAGAATGCTGGAGAAACTTTGATCATTCTGCTGGGGCTCTCCACGTTGTTGGATACCTCCGCAGGTGAGTGGATGGGTTCGTTTGATCATCATTGGGGAACACGATCGATGGGTGTGTAAGTTGTACGTGTTACCGCCACGGTCAACTGCTCTCGTTGGTCAAAACCTTACTACAGCTCTCCAACGTCGTTCCGTGACACAGCAGGGGCCGACAGTATTTTGATCCAAACGCTGGTATGTAAACGCTGTTTCCATTTGCCTAGTAGGCAGACAGGTAGACACCGAACAGGGGGGGGTTCATTCGCTTGCAAACACAGGATTTACCTCAGGATGGGGTGTGATGTGTGATTACGTTACGTTTGTTCACCTCTACGAGTAGTGAGTAGCCGATTTCCCCAGTGGTGAAGTTGGTGATTGCAAAACCACAATCGTGAGCGGCTCCCCATCGCCTCACAGTACCCCCCTGAAGAAGTTGTTGACCAGAGTGACCTTACTTCGTAGGTTAACGTTGGTGCCGCTGGTGTGTTGGGTCGTTTTCGGAGACAGTGTCAGCTGCGATAGTTTTCGGAGGGGTCGATCTCACGCAACAGCGTTTGTCGAATCGTGCGATGCTGTAGACTATGTCCTTGCAGCAGTCCTTTGGCGGCGTTCAGACTGACTGCCCTATATCAACGGAACCTATCTTTGACCTCGGTGGACCCCTTGATTTGGGATTTACGTTATTTGAACGGTTCCACATAGGTAAAGGAAGGTGCACTGTAGCGTATGGGGCGCGAACGCTATACAGTAGCAGCTTCATTTTGACGACACAGCGTTGCTATTGTAGACATACTGCTGTAGTAGGTAAGTTTGGAAACCAAAAATTGGAAGCACCTTTCCACCGTTCGGAGAGATGTCAGCTCGATATCTACCCTGCCTGTGTTCGGTGCTGAGGTCATCGGACCTTGTTCTATGCTTTGTTCTGTACCTCGAACCGCCACGGTGGTATTGGTTGTGGAGGCTGCGGTCCATGGTTGATTTACTGGATACGTGGGCGGTTCCCCCGGCATTTCGTATACGGAGAGCCTGTGGCGTCGATACCAGTTTTTTCGAGCTCGCTTTTTCGTTTGTCTCGTACTCCGGTATCTCTCTCTATCGTGGAACATCGCAGTGCGCCGCTGGTCGATTCGGCAATAATAGTCATTTCTGATACAGCTGCTGGTCATGACAGTTCTGTGCCAATCTCACCACCCGCCCACTCATCTCCTCTCATCTGCCGTCTGTCCTGCGTACGCCGTTGGTTCCAGTTAATGTATGCCTGGACTCCACCGACGCCGACAGATGTCAAAGTGATGCAGATGGAACTTTGTGAGCCCCAACCGAATTTTGTGTTATTGCCACGCAAGACCAAACGTGTTTGATGGTGGCTGACAAGGCACCCGTTGATGCTCGTCATGGCTCGTTGCAGCACGGTTGAGTTACCTTGCAGGGTGGGGTTTATGTAATTTCCTCGTTAATCGTCGCTCCAAGATCGGCGGTGGTTATTATTATCTAACCTCCGGTACCCCTTGGTCGGGAAACGTTGACATTGGGCAGTATTTTTGAGTTCAGGGCATTTGGCAAGGTATTTATTCACGCATTTTCACGCGCTTTCTGTGAAACAACACCGCCGCACCTCAAATAGAGCAAGACTTGACGCGCCGTTTGGTGTGTGCGATCTTATCCCAGGGGTATTGGATCGTGCGGCATAACAGATGCCGCTTTCGACGATCTAGCGTCGTGCTTGGAAGCTGCCGGACCAGAAACAATCACATATATATGTGAGTGCATCAATATGCCATAAGGGTGGGTATTGGCCGGTTGATATTTTTGTTGGAAGCGGCCTTTGCAAGGTGCTGTGCTGATATCCAATTCGGCTTGAGGCGAGCGTACAGTCGAGCTACAAGGTAGGTTGTTGTCACCTCAGCAACAACCAGAGACACCAATGGTGCCCATAAACCATTAAACCCCGACGAGCGCGCCGGAAAGCAGTTAGTAGGAAGTTCGGTGTAGAACAGGTCGGGGGTGTCTAAGACCACCTCCAGCCCACGTACCATAGTCTCGCTGCCGTTATGGTGTCTACGCCCAACCGCTGCACTGTCTCGGATGCTTGGGGTTGGATGGGTTTGTCTGTGAAATACACGGTTTGGTCAATTTCGATCTGAATGTGCGTTCATTCGGCATTTTTGACGGTACATTATTCATCGTATGTAAGCAGGTTCTGAGGGGACAGGGAGAAAGAGGCGATCTCGGCGTTGCTGGAAACGTGAGCACCCAAGGATCGTACTACGTATTGGGATCAGTTGTCGCTTCCTGGCATTGGCCGTAGAAGGTCGACAAGGTTGTCGGTATCGGGCTAGCTTGCGATGGAGAACAAAAACATCGCAGACAAATCGTACCCATGGTCCATTAAACCCCAACGAGCGCGCCGGAAAGCAGTTGGTAGGAAGTTCGCTGTAGAACAGGTCGGGGGTGTCTAAGACCACCTCCAGCCCACGTACCATAGTCTCACTGCGGTTATGGTGT
Organism: Ectocarpus sp. CCAP 1310/34; assembly: GCA_902602495.3. Classification (NCBI taxonomy): domain Eukaryota; class Phaeophyceae; order Ectocarpales; family Ectocarpaceae; genus Ectocarpus; species Ectocarpus sp. CCAP 1310/34. The sequence continues at coordinate 8,159 of CACKRE030004301.1, forward strand.
CTACGCCCAACCGCTGCACTATCTCGGATGCTTGGGGTTGGATGGATTTATCTGTGAAACGCGCGATTCGGTCAATTTCGATCTGGATGTGCGTTCATTCGGCATTTTTGACGGTACATTACTCATCGCATGTAAGCAGGTTATGACGTAATGGAGAGAAAGAGGCGATCTTCGCGTCGCTGGAAACGTGAGCACCCAAGGATCGTACTACGTATCGGGATCATTAGTCGCTTCCTGGCATTCGCCGTAGACCCTTTGCATGGTGGTGCCCTCTTGGCCTCATGTCCTAGCCTCTTATCCGATTCGTGGTGTACTCAATGCAACCCTGGAACAAGTTCCAGCTGCCAACTCGTCGCCTTCGCTGTAGCGGGAAGAAGGCATGATTGTTGTGATTGTACCCAGGTCATCGCGGCGGCCGCGGCGTTGCTAGCGCCGCTGTACTGAAGGGCGTCCGTACATGCTGGTGGGCTGGCCGCGCTTCGTAGATCACCATGTGCGGCAGCAAGCACTGATTCCTAGCTCATGTGTGTTATCTGCTCCGCTCGCGGCCTTCCCTCGACACCCGAAGGTACCTGTACTACAACGAGCTCACCACGCTGCCTGAGGGAATCTTCGGCAATACAACGGGTCTTCAAAAACTGTAAGTAGATGTTCGACAAGGTTGTCGGTGGAATGTTTTTCCGCATCGGGCTAGCTTGCGATGGAGAACAAAAAGATTGCAGACCAATCGTGCCCAGTAAAACCGCAAAGTGTTGCGAATGAACACCATCCATCACGGCAAGTGTTGAAGAAATTTCGGTTCGCGTTCGCGTATAGAAGGCTAGTCAATGGGCCTGCCCCGGGGCGCAACTGATGATCAGTCGGCCCGCCACATATTCGCCCCGGTGGTCTAGTCTAGTGGGTAGCCTCGCAGCCTGCTAAGGGCCATTGCATGGGTTCGAGTCCCGACAGAGTGAGTTTTTTCTCGCTAATTTAATCCTGGTCTCCGTTGGAATCAACGCGCTGCACAGCTCGTTGTTAGTAAGCTTGATCGACTTCATAAGTCGCGAGGGAAGGGATTACTGTACCCTTCTCGCGATAATAGTATCTCAGGCAGGAACCGCCGGAGGGGGTCCAACCCCCCCCCTCCTAATGTGACCCCGGTTGGGTCGTCTTGCTGGTAGAAGTGGAGGATAGGGGCCAGAAGGGCAGACGACAGAGTCCAATGAAGGGAGACAAATATATATATATATATATATTACCTAAGGGGGCGCTGAGGCGACTGGGTCGCAACCACCACACATTGGATGTTTCATTCAACTGTCCTTATACTTATTACATGGTGCCCGCGGCGTGCCCGAGCTCTTCCTCTTGCTGTGCGGCGAAGCCGTTGAACACCTGCTCCAGGGACGTCTGGCTAATGGCGTACTCACCGATGCACAGAGCTTCGCGCTCGTTCTATTGTTCGGAGTCAACGGCAACACGATTCGAGGGAAAAACACTCAAGAAAATGAAAACACACAACCGTTTGTATAATGTATGCGTGCTATGGGTCTAGACTGACGCAGTTTGGCCTCGACGTTATGTTTTCCACCTATTGCAGGAGATAGGGGGGCCGAATCCCCGATGCATATTCTAGAGACGTCGCATTTGGTTTGTTTGGTCTTGATGCAAACACCAATGACGAAGTAGAGTGTTGTTTCGGGCTGAGATTCTGTCACGACTGGCTCTTTTGCCTTCATGCACACGGGTCAGAAACAACCCTTGCCGTTGTCGGAACCTCCGTGGTAAGTGCAACATCCAGAAGGAAGGGGGAATTGTGCGAGTCCACATTAAAAAGCCTCTTAAGGAGGAATCGAACGGAGTATTCGCATGACTGGGATGCGTGTAGTACCCGTAACGGGTACAACAACAGCTGGTTGTACTCCGCATCACTATCTAAAGCATCGGCGGAGTCACGCTGCTCTCTCTCTCGTAGAGTGGGGGGGGAGTACTTCAACACTTGGAGAGCTCTCCAGGAGAGTTCTTGGAAAGCGCTGTGAATGAATACGACGGCAGTAGCATATGCATCACTCACTGTGGTGGCGAGTTCTAGTGGTACTTCTTAGGTTTGGTCAAGAGTTGTCAAGTATACCTACCTCGACAACGCCGAACATTTGCGCGAGGGTCTGGTTCTTCTGCGGCGGAAATTCGAAGCGCATCTTGGCGTTCTGCTTCTCCCGCATCACTGCTCCCGCGAACTGTTGCTGCATAAAGGCGATAACCTATTATTGATGACATTGCAGCCATGGCAACCGCACGACATGCGAGCGAGGAATGGTTTTTTGGCGGGTCACTGGTGAGATGTTGGTGGCAGCCAGTACATCAGTAATAAAAACCAACGTTCTCACCCTCGTTTGGTTGAAAACAATCACCGCGACGTTCACCACGCAGCAGGGGCACCACAGCAGAGTGCCAAACGATCCGTGGAGAAACATGACCCTCGACTCTCCTTCTCTATGCACGTCCTATACCTACCAGGAACCAAAAAGAACACTATCGATCGTACCAAGATGGCACGACATTAGCCAATCATCCAGTCTTACCGTGTATCCACCCACCAACTAAACATAAACCAAACCGACCAGAACAACAACGTCACCTTAGAGCACTTCTTCTCCACGCAGATCCAAGCCGCCAGGTCCCTCACGGGCACCCCGCCCTGGTTAGCGATGGCGTGGTAGATGCTCGCCCCGCGGCCGGTGGGAGAGACCTCCGCCTCTAGCTCGGGGGCCTGCGCGGCGGCGAGGGCCGCCCGAAGCACGCCACCGTCGTTTCCGAGGGTGCCCTGCCCGTTCGTGGCCGACGCCAGCTCGGTCATCATGGCGTCGGTCTCCTGCACTCAACGCCGTCGACCGAAAAAAAACGCAACACACACAGCGCAGGGAGGCTGCTGAATGAGGTGCTAGTCAAGGTTGGCGAGGGCGAGGTCATCGGAAGACCGCGGAGCCGTGATTCGGTTAGCCTTCTACACGCGGCAAGCGGCGAGAGGGCGGGACTCCCGAACCCGCAATAAAGTTTCGACACCCAGAGCTGTAATTTTGTCTTGGCGTCGAAAGAGGCAAGCGAAGGTCAGGCGCCCCCGCCCCCCGGACATATCTAACCCGATGGTATTGCACGCAATTAATATAACCTATTGATCGGGTGTGGCACCACCCCCCTGGATACTTTCAAAGCTCGTTCCCCTGAACGAGAAACGAATGTGCACGAAGCAAAGAATGCGGAGTGTCTTTCGCGAAAGAGAGGGATTGTAAAGCATCGCATGCATTTTGAAGTTCGCACGGAATGACCTGGCGCAAGACTCAAGGACAACAGGTTATGTATGCCGCCACCGGAATTGTTCGCTCGTTTGGGACTAATCTTCTTGACTTTGTGCGTGACCATTGAGAGAGGAAGTCGCCTGTGTTGTCTTGAGGAACAAATTTGCTGCAAGTTCCGGAGAAATTACGTAAAGACGCCCATACCGATGTGAAACATTGTGGGAGACAGAGCATACATGCAGCCTTTCCACCGTGTACCTCGGGTAGGATGGCTTTGACGCGCGCCTCCAGCTGGAAGCCCTTGCCGAAGCGTGTCTTGAGGTGCTGCGAAGTGCCGAGGCACCGGAGGCGCCCGCCGACCATGATGCCGATGCGCTGGCAGAGAGCCTCGCACTCTTCCATGCTGTAGGAAACGACATGTATGTGTCGTGTCAAGCGACGAACAAAGAAACTCCAAGAAATAGCGATCGTGTTAAAATGCCCGTTGCCTTCGCACCGTACAACTTCTCGCTAAGAGCTCAGTTTCGACCACTAGACCATAGGGAAAACAATAAGTTGTAGCAAGTAACCGATGAGGAGGGCCTGACCAATCAGACCCACGGTTATGAATACCTGTGCGTGGTGAGGATCATCGCGCACTCCTTGTTCTCCGTGACTATCCGCATGATGACGTTCCACATGAAACGCCTCGCCATGGGGTCCATCCCCGTGCTCGGCTCGTCCAAGAACACGATCTGTGACACAAAATCGATCCCGCAACAATAAAGGAGGAACGGAATGGCATAAAGTACTGTAAAACGGCAGACAGATCCCTACATTCCCGTCCCAACGTACGGCATGACGGCGGTCCAACAACAACTTTACGAAAACGTGTCGTACATCGACCAATCAATCGCTACATCGTGTGCATCTACAATTTCGTGTTCTTCGCAAGTATTACCGATAGTCGTGGTAGCTCTCGCAGCTCAGCAACCACCGTACTGCTACCGTCGTCTTTGGCTTCCGAAGTCTCGCGATTCTTGTTGCCCACCTGTGGGTCCCCGATCATGGCCATGGCAACCGAAAGCTTGCGCTTGTTACCGCCGCTGTACCCGCCGGCCGGCCTTTCCGCGTAGCGCGTCAACCCCATCTCCTCGATCTTCTGGTTCACTGCAGCAGACCGCTTGTCCGCCGGGATACCCTGCGTGGTACAGATGAAGTCAACCAGTAAGGCCATCAACGCTTCCAGTGTTGTTCTCTCGATGTGAAGGAAGATGACAGCGACAGAAATCATACCAGTACTGGCCGGCCTCTCTGTGTACAGGGAACTGACCCAATCTCAGCTCGGGCAGGCACCGACATTGAAACGCTAGCGAAGTAAAGGATTTTGCTGGACTGGAATCGTCGAGAGTACGCGGTGGTACCTCGCACTAGGGCTGCAGATCGCACGCTCGTCATGCCGACTAGGGCAGTTCCGCCCGTACTTCTTGCACCTTTCAAACCAGAATATTCGGACCATCTGACGATCAATGCAACCCATCACTCAACTTTGCGAATGAACTTATTCCAGTCGTAGCGGATGGTACCTTTACCGCAGTTCCAACAAGGATTCCACGATTTGCGGTTCAACGGTTGGTAATGCTACCTTGATCGCCGCGTATAGAGCGAGGTGCTCCCTGCCCGTGAGCGTCTCGAACAGAGCGTCGAACTGCGGGCAGTACCCCACGAGGCGATGGATCTCCTCAGGATTCTTGCCCACGTCAAAGCCACCGAGGAGGGCCGATCCGGTTGTAGGTGGAAGCTCACCTGCGTTGTTGGTACAACGAATTTCGCAGTTTGTAATGCTTTACATTTGGTTTGGAGTTGTATGTGGCTCGGTTTTCTTGTTTTGTCTTTGCATAAATGATGTTCTACAGCCGCATACGGGTGTTAATCAAGCACTCATCCATAGTGGCAACACCGGCCAACCTGAGAGGATCGCGAGAGTGGAGCTCTTCCCTGCCCCGTTGATGCCGAGCAGGCCGAAGCACTCCCCGCGCGGGATGCCCAAGGACGTGCTCTTCACGGCAACCTTGGCGCCGTTGCTCACAGGGTATACCTTCCGCAGACCGGCAACCTTAAAGTATCAACAGTATGATTACAAGCACGTCGTGTTTCAGGCGGACGTGTTGCTGAGATTTGTTCGATATTGGTCCCGATAGGTCTGGGCATGCTTCCTCCGCTCTCGACGATAGCTTGGTCTAGGTGGCACGTTCCCTTTGGTCTTGTGGCGATGCTTCGGGCTCCGAATTCAAAGCAACAATTTTACCCCGAAGGCGTCTGTTGCCCCCATACTGTGGGAATATATTCGGTCTTGGTGTGTTATCTGCTCCCGAGAGACGCCGCCGGCACACGACGGTGTGGTCTTTCCTTCCGAGAGCTTGCCGGTACACATGCATTGCATGGCGGCACGTTGTAACACAGGTAGCATCACTGCTCACCTTGACAACGTCGTTGTCGGCTGCGCCGGTAGCCACCCTGTCCATCTCCGCCCTGACGTCCTCGTCGATGTTGTCCTCGTCCCCGAGCTGTTTGGGCGTCAGTTTCTTCAGGCTCCTGCCCAGGACCAGCTTGCCATAGATGCCGGAGAGGAAAGAACCGCCAGCGGAAATCCTGGACCACGTGTGCATGCCATCGTCGATCGGGTTGTGGTCAGGGCGAAAAGCCACACAACCATGCGGGGACCAACAGTCAGTAAGGGTGGGTGGTGTTATTTAGTAGACTTAAGAGGTTAAGCACACAGCCAGCCGCGATAGACGCGCAGAGCGGCAGTAGCTACAGTAGCGGGGAGGACGGGTGGTGTCGGGTGGTGTTTTTCAAGTAGTACGTTGTGTTATTTAGCGTTTGGACCGACCTTGCGTTAATATGAAACCACGGCAGATTATGGCCGTAAGCTCGCACCTCTCGAAAACGAGCAGCAGCACGAAGTACACCACGCTGCAGACACCCATGTATCTCAGGCTGTTCCCGGCAATAGCGCCGTCCAGCGGCGTGTACTCCGTATCATTGAAGAAGCTTAAGATGGGAATAAAACTCATCTTCATCAACCCACTCCCGAGGGCGTACTGCGGGACGAGCCGGGCCAGGGTCGCGATTCCGTCGCCAACGTCCTACGGGCGTGAACGAACACACAATAAAGTGAAACAAACACCGTGGTGTATAGTGCGGACATGTAAGAAGTCCACCCGCCGTGCGTATTATCGTTGCCGCACCCGGTGCAACGTTAACAGCAAGAGCAGACGCGGTCTGATCGTCGTTGTTCATCCCTGACTCGTGTGTAGGGTCAAGAGCTTGGAAGATGTTGTGGACTCACTTCTACTCAGCAAACTTCAGCGAGAACAAATCTGAACCATGAAGTTTCAGAAGCAGAGGGGAGATTCGAAGTGTTGTCGGGTGAACAACCCACCATTTGGGTGGTGAACGTGAGAACTCGCTGCACACACATGGGGGCAAGACAATCAGAACAATTGGCGTATCGGCAACCGAGCATATTTGCTGTGTTGTGAGGTTTCTTTGTCTGTGTCGCGCGCACTTACCGACACCTTGCCGTCGAAGAAAGCCATGATAGACGTCGCGATCGGCAGAATGAGTCCGGTGATCCAATTGTGAAACAGGAAGGCATTCTGGGCGGTCGAGTAGTTCTTGAACGCGAAGCTCCACAGGTAGGTGTAGCACGGCTGTCTCGTTCGTTGCCGTTGTCGACGGGGAGGGGTTCCGGGGAAGGGAGTTTGCGCACTTCAGGTTGAAATCGACTGCCAAGCGGATGAAAGTCTGTGGTGTGCTACCGTTAAATCCACCAGGTCATTTTCGTCGACCACGCGGGCAACCAGGGGATGGAGAAGGGGGTACACTCCTGTGTTGTTGCTGCCTTTAGTTGTTAGGCCATCGACCCCGCAACAATATGGAGACAAAACCACGGTGGTTCCTACCCCCACAAAAGACACCCCCAGCACACGAGCACACACGACCGCTAGATAACGTGCTGCCACCCTTGACATTAGAACGGAAACTTCGCTTTCCCTCCACCAGTTCAGTTTGTTTCTCACCATCTATCTTACTATCTCCCTGTCGAGTGCTTGCATTCCCCTTGCCATCTAGCGTGTGGTGGGTGCCAGATTCATAATGTCACATCTCTCCCTCTCAAGACACCCTAAACCTGGTAGTCTGTGCTCACTTCTACGATGCGAACCCACCATGCTGGTGCCGTACAGCAGGAAGAGCAGGAAGGTGGTGGCCCCTGCCTCTCCGGAGATGAGGGTGCCCACGTCAGCGGCGGCTAGAATGATGAGGGTAAAGGCCATCGGGGGCATGAGGGACACGAAGTCCCACAGGTAGGAGGACAGCCAGTACGCCTCCAGACCCACACCGGACACCACCTTTTGGAGTTTCACGAGGAGGGCGAAACATGGAGGGTGTGTTGCCAGTCGCGGTCATGTCAAACCCGCAGTATAGGATAGTCACGTTGACATCCATGCGTTTGTCAAACAAGGCTCAAGCGATTTCGTTTCAATATGTCGGACATAAAGACTTGTAAACGCAGGACGACGCGCGAGCCAGTGCTTTCTGTATGTCCGAAACATGCACAGAGGATCAGGTAAGGATACCATTTGAGAGATTCAGGCATCCACAACAGCGCGACATCGAAAAATATCGAAAAATCACCGCAAAACAAGAATCAGGCAGATGCAGCATGCGGAGCTCCAGCGAGGCAAAACAACACCACCGCCGAATTGCAGTACGTCGTCGCAACGCCTGCGCGGAGTATTTCACACATCGCATACCGTGGTATGCGTATTTTTGTGTTGGTCTAGGCGTGCATCCTCGATGCAGTACAGACCACCCCGTACACAGCACGCTCTCGCCACGCGAGTGTTTTCTTTACCTGCTGGTGCTTGCACTTGGTCTCCTTCTCGCGGACGATGTAGGCCATCCATGCCGCGGGCACGAAGCTGAAGGCGATAAGTATGTAGAAGGTCACGTTGAACGAGTCCACTCCGGAGTCGAAATTGTTCTGGTACCTGGTGCCTGTTTTTACCGGCAAGAGGGGACAACGGTGATGTATCTGTCGTTGTATCCACCGCTTCCCCCAACTGCACATGAAGAAATCTGCCGGTGCTCTCAAGCACGCGAAGATATCGGGTTTGTTCTGAGTCTACTGCTACTATCTATGCACGTGACGAGAAGTGCAACCTACCGTGCGGCATGTCTTTCTGAACCCGTCACACTTGGCTAGCGTCGAGTAAAACTTGAAAAATTCAAATGAGAATCGTATTAGGACGCTCCGCGCAATTCAACTGCTCGCAACAAGCTTGTAGCTATGATCGTAAATTGATAAGACACACAACAGCGATGTCTCCGACATCGTCAGCGGGATACACCATTGAAGGCACGCGACGCAGGACGCGAAAGGTTCCGACCAAAAATTGATTACCATATTAGGTAAATATGTATGTGGATGTGTGACTGAACGACAACTCACGTGGAAGTGGGTGCATGGAAGTGGTGATGCTCAGTGCATCGTTTCCGGCGACAATGCGGAGGATGGCCGAGTTGACCTGGTTCATGTAGAGCGGCACGCTGTGCAGCGCGCTGTAATTGGCCTGTTCCCATGCATCAAAATAAGGTGGCGGGTGAGCTGCAGGTGAATGTGGAGCACGATGGAATTTTGCTTATTGTAACACCCTGTGGGACCGAGACACGCAAGAAGGTGGCGCACGCAACGCTCACAAACGTCTGGAGCTGCTTGAGGCGGCGTAGTTTGTGAGGGGCGATGCGCGTGTTCACAAGTCGAATTGGTATCGGTGGTGGAGCCGATAGGCCGGCCCGGCGAAACACTACCAGATAGCTCGTGGGAGGCAGAGAGATTCCTGCTAAAGGGCGGTGTATGGTGTGTGCGGACACGACGACGGCGAAAGTTGAACGACGCGGCATATCATGTCTACAGCATAGTGAAACCTATGGACGATTTTCGCGCACTTGTACTGTCTCCATTCCACGTGTCACGAATCAACATGATACCCATCTGTAATGAAAGCTCAACCCGCTACAAAGCGGATCGTCTGGCTAATCTGGTCACGTTTCCCGCCTCGTACCGAGATCTCCCGCTATACATGCAAGAACGCAAACAAACGCGAAACGCGACGGCTAGAAACGGTGAAGCGCTCCTGCTTCACAGACTGCGGGCGGGCGAATATTTACGAGTTTTCGCGTTGTATCGCTTGGTTTTGCGTGGTATTCCTGTGGGTACATGAATATGTCCCGTTGAAACTACGGTACGGTCCGGCTGCAGAAACAGGCTTGGATGTAATTTGCGATCGGATACATGGTACAATCAGGTATACATGGTAGGTGTTCGGCGGGGGTATAGAGTACTCTCTCTTCCTCTCTCTCTCTCTGCCTCTCTGCCTCTCTGGCTCACGGCCTGCCTCTCACATGCACGGTGTAGTCGTAGGTACCATCGGATGAGTCAGCCTGCCGGAAACTGGCCGCCCCGTATACGTTGTTGTCGTAGCCCTGTCCGGTAAGAGCCGTGCTCATCTTCAAATCGGCGATCCAAAAGAAGGAGCAAAGGGAACACAAGAGGAGTGTGCAATATGCGTCGTGTACCAGCACTTTGAAAGCCTCGAAAATCAGCAGTGTCGAGTCGGTGTAGTGATTATCTATCTTCCTTACGAGCGCGAATACAGCCCTGCTTGTCTCGTCATTATTGGGCACGATAGTATGCGACCGAAGGGCCGGAAGGAAACGAGAAAGAGCGAGAAAATGATGGCGGGGGGGGGGGGGGGGGGGG
>CACKRE030004301.1:34591-56294 GCA_902602495.3 Ectocarpus sp. CCAP 1310/34
AGGGCGGTGAAGGGGGGGCGTGTGCCGCAACTTGGTTGTTTTTCTTTGTGAAGACCTGGAAGGGTCATTGGCTTCGGGGGGATCAGCGGAAGAGAAAGATCGAAGCATATCATTACCGCAACCATCAAAGAAGAACTCCATTGTCAGCAACGCCGGTACCAAACCTATATCGCCACCGATAATGCCAATAGAACCGTCACCAACAGCCACACCGATGACGACCACGATGACATGTACTTGGATATTTCTCTGGATAAGAACAAAGTTGTTGGAACGCTGTTTTGATATTTCCATTGTAGGATACATTAAACTTAGAAACCTCCCTGATACAAAACCTTGGGTGACACCGCGCTAACGTCTGTCTACCACTCAATCTTCTGCAAGCCGAGCGTCCTATTTACCTTTTGCTACCTAAGCTTAGGTGCCCTGTGAATGACACCATTGATACAGAATTGTCTCAAGAACAACTTCCAGGATTGGCTCAACTTTGCCACTTGGGAAACACTGGGGAAAAGTTCCATCACACAGAACACCACTTGACAGTGACACCGTTATGCTAGGAGTATGTTCCGCCCAGGGGACCATGCATATGGCAAGTGCCCAGCTGAAGACATCACCTCTCACAACCCCGGGCGTGCCACAATTGAAGTATTTACTGCTGTGTCATACGTATGCAAACACACCACGCGGCTAGCTTCGAATGCAGCACTCTTCTCCTTGTACAGCTTGAATCTCAAGGAAATCCACACCATCTCCGCCTCGTGACACCTGGTACGCACAAATCCGAGCCAAGACAGCCCACTCAACCTCTGGACCCTGTCTCTAAAAAAAAAAATACAGCTATTGCAAATGGACAGAACGGCACCGCCGTGCGAGGCGAGAGAAAAAGGGTCAGGAAACCTAACTGACTGGGTCAAGCGACTTGAAAAACAGTCGATGCTCTCCGCTGCTGCTGGTCTTCATCAGCACCCTTCTCAGAAATTGATTGATGAAACACCCTTAACGAACCTCGCAAGTATCGTTGATCTCGTCGGCGGGGATGGAGAGACTGACCACGCTCTCCAGAAGGTCGATGGCGAACTCGATCGTGCTTAGGTAATCCGCCGCGGAGAAGTCCATCTCTGAGGTCCCCGCCCCGCAAGCATCGTTGAGGGTATCCGGTCCCATCGTGCTTACGTCGAAACCCAGCGCCGGAGCGTCGCAGACCTTGAAGATAAACTGGAGTTTAGACAACATGAGAGCAGGTGGCATAAAGAGAAGGCACGGCGCGCGAAATTTGCACCTAGAGCGAGCAGGACATGTTCCTGAAAAAGGAACTTCCGATTGCCCCCCCCCCCCTGGTGTTTGTCATCGGGGTTGGGTTTTCGTCGCTTGGCAACGACGTTGTAAAACAAGCCAATTCACTTCGTGAGCTCGGCAACCAGGTTACCGTTTCTTTTTTTTGCCTCCGTTTTTTTTTTGGCGGTAATCACAATGGTGGTCGAGTAGATGATGTTGTGTGGGGTCGAGAACCCTCACCCCGCGCAAAGGGGATGATCGCACCACGTTGTGTTAAAATGGTCAAGCACCCTCGAGGCAGTTACACAGTGCTTACAACTGTCTCTGGAAGTGAAAGCACCAGAAAATAAATTAAGTCATACGCAGCTGTCATCCGTACGCAAGGAAGTAAGCACAAGATGCCGAACACCCTTAGCAGGATGCAGCGCACCCTTCATGCGACTCGCCGAATATCTCACGGCGCTTCGCGCTTGGTGATGTGAGAGCCTGGTCCGGTGAGAACCCGGCGTGCTCCGTCCCGGCTTTGTAGGGATGCGAGGTCAAATGTCTAACGACCACGGCATGCACGACCATGAGTACACGCCCCCCGCCCCCCGGCGTTTGCCACCGGGGTTGGGTTTTCGTCGCTTGGCAACGACGTTGTAAAACAAGCCAATTCACTTCGTGAGCTCGGCAACCAGGCTACCGTGTCTTTTTTTACCTCCGGTTTTTTTTTGGCGTTAACCACAATGGTGGTCGAGTAGATCATGTTGTGCGGGGTCGAGAACCCTCACTCCGCGCAAGGGGGATGATCGCACCACGTTGTGTTNGCGCTTCGCGCTTGGTGATGTGAGAGCCTGGTCCGGTGAGAACCCGGCGTGCTCCGTCCCGGCTTTGTAGGGATGCAAGGTCAATGGTCTAACGACTACGGCATGCACGACTATGAGTACACACACACCCCCTGCGTCCGTGAAGCATATGGCGGAAACGTAGAGAAAGGCCAAACGTCGGTGACCCCTCTAGCAGGAGTAGGAATGAACAGATGTTTGTTCGCCTTGAAAGGCGGGTGTTTCGTAGATAGTTAAATACGAAGGATAGGCAACCAATGACTACTCCCCCCAACTCTAGCTAGCGGGTTGGCTAACCACGCGTAGCCGTGGAACTATCCAACCGTCACTTGGAAATAACCGCGTGATCCTTGCGGCACAAACAACGAGCGAAGACAACACTGCCGACATTCCTGCCCACACACTTCGTACACACCCGCCGATCCACCCACAACCTCTGATGCTGACTCATCTCGTTGTTGTTTATCCATGAAAGTCGAGAGAAAATACGTCACTCACTCCCACCCCCCGATATAAATACTGTTGTGGTTTGACACTAGGAATGCTAACTCACCTGTGCGTCGAGCAGGCTAGCGACGACGAGGGATCTCGAGTAACAGTTCTTGAAGTGCAAAACGGAAAAATGGGCGCGAGAGGACAAACGGCAAGCTGCCCATTTTCTTCTTGCACACACCTTGGCGATGGCGCACGCGTCCGTTGGGGAAGTGTTCGAGCTTGACCCAGAGAGCGCGGAAACTGCGGCGGTGCAGAAGAAGATCAGGGTGTTCGCGTCGTGCTGCGTCGCCCACATGGCCTGCGGCGGAGCAGGAGACGAACCAAAACCCACAACGGCGGGGAGGGTAACGGTTCGACGAGTTGTGCAATTTCGAACACAACAGTCAGGGTGGAGAACAAGCCTTGCTAGCGTTTGCCGTCGTTACCGTCATCGCCATCGTTGTTGTTGTTGACGTCGGCATGGGGTTGCTTTGTCTCGTTGTTGGAACGCGGGTCAGCGCGCGCTTGGGACCAACAGGCAAACAAGAACGTTGACGAACATGTGCAGATTCTTTGAACTGTGCAGCTTAGGCAGGTGTACTGAAATGGAAAGCACAACAACGAGGTACGCCGGTGTGATCAGGTATACCAAGGTTGGCGCTCTCTTGGTTGCGAGTATCGTCTCTTACCACTCCGGTCGTGTCAACGCCAAGCCCGGTCAGATAGATGCCCGGTGCTGAGTACGCGTCCTCGTCGAGGTGACAGCCGCACCTGTGTGGCAATTACGGAACCAAACAATCAAGGAAAACCAAGCGAAACCGATACGAGTCGTACGTACCTAAGATAAATGGTAGGGAATGTGTCACTGCTTTGCTGTCGCAGCCGCAAAGCGTCAGTTATCAACCATAATACCCGTTCCATTCACGGCGATGCAGCCAGAAACGTGCACACAACATAAAGTGCAACGGTTCTTGGGAGTCAGAGAAGTTGCAGTATTATCCTTAGACTGCGCAGAGAAGTCGCTTATGTGTCACCACGGGTTACCGGGGTTCATGTACGCAGGCGTTGCGCATAGAGCGACAGATGTTTGCAGGATACTTCTCGGAATGAAGGGAGCAGCTGAAGAGTCATTACCCGTGATTTTTCCGGCGTAAGCGTTTGAATACGAACTTAGCAGCTGACGTTGGGGTGGGGAGGGCGTTTGCGGCACACTTGACTTGGTCAAAATAAATGTGTGATGAAACCACTAGGCTGTCCGTTCAATTCATGGCACAGCCGATGAACACAACAGCTGCAGGTGCGCGTGCTTGTTTGCGAGGAACATCCAATCCCTGCCGACTTCAGACGTCACTCTTGCTACCAGTTTCGCTCATGGCGGGGTGACGGTGGGGGCTGTGGTGGTACGCTGGGCAAGATGCCGAACGACGTGAGCCAAAAAAGCGGAATGAAAACATTAAACTATTTTTCAGGCCCGGCAGACTCGTGAAAAAGCGTGGTACAGTATGGTCCATGCGGTTAAATTTTGCCGCCATCTCCCAGGATCACTCTGGGATTTATGCCGAGTGACTGACGTATCGTAAGAACGCTCCGTTTGAGGCGAATCGTTTGGTCAAAGCTGTTTTTTTCGGTTGGCGGGAACATCGCGATACATATCGTCGAGATCTTGAAAGAGTTTGTTTGGTTTTATTTGGTCGAGTGTGAGGTCCGTTTTTTTATTTTAGACCGGTTTTGAGCGTATCACGTGGTGGAGTTCACGAGGATCCAACTCAGTGTTCATTTCGCTTATATGCTAAGGAGAAATCGGCAAGACGGCGCTTTCCAGGTAACCTTAAAGTTTCGTTTTTTGGGAAGAAATGCATCGGATCTTAATCATCGATAGAATTCCAAATATTCGACGGATTCAGACGAACTGGACCTGTACCCATGACATGATCTTTTTGTGGCGAGACATGGCCCGTCAAAGTTTGGTGTGTGCATACTCCACGCATGACCACACGGTGCACCATCATCCACATCATACAACAACAGTAATTTCTATATTTGCCTATCTAAACAAGTTATTCTTGTTCGCTGTTTCGGAGTGGGTGCTGAGAGGGGAAGAGAAGCAAGCGCGGATAGTCGACGGGGGACACGACCATGTCACTTCAGATTGTATGCTGTGGCGTTTCGGGGTAACAAGTGCCATTTCGGGACAATTCTGGGGTATTTTTTTCAAAAAACTCAATTTTCATCGATTTGATTTTGACACCGGATTTCGATGCGTCTCGGTCGTGCTATTCTTGCCAACTTTGTTTCACGTCTCAACTCTTAAATATTGAGCGAGAAAATGTGGGAGTCACGTTGTGACAAAATTTAACCGGATGGACTCTACGGTCGCTCTCTTGCTCTTACTCCCAATCACATAACAGGATGTAGGCCTTCCGTTTCCAGCAATTACCTTCATCACATTCATTATAGACCGACACAAACAACGCCTATCGTACCTACCGGAAGGAATTCCAGCGGTGGGAGCGCGTTTGCCCTCAACACATTAAGAGTACTTCCATTCGCGCAAGGCTTCAGACAGAAAAATTCGTATGGATATTTACCTCATAAACATGTTGTTGTCGTAGCAGAGGACGTTGGGGAAGATGGAGATGTTCTGCATGGCACTGTATGTGGCAATCGGTGTGTCCGACGTGGGCACCGTCTCTTCCGTGACTTCGGAGACGATGGTGTTCTTAATGCTCCCGACTAGAAGCATGATCACGGCCGGGCAAAGCAGTTCCAAAGCCTGCCAGATGCACAAAAAAAATTGCGACGAAAGATTAGATCGTTTTGTGTATGTACGAGCAAAGCGAAAAGAAGAAAAAAACAAAATCCAAGGCCTCATGCTTTTAACAGTTCAAGGTGTTGAACAGGCAATCGGTCGCTATCCGGTCTAGTGTATTTGACATGACACTCGACAATCCTGACGCTTGATGTCAAAACGTGTCTCTTCCCCCCGCTTCCATTGAAATCATGCGATCACACACATTGAGATGATATGCTAACAAACGCGTAGAAGAACACGGGTGCAAGCTGCAACAAAGGCGGAAACTAAGAGCGCTTGTGCCCTTCACCAGCATGGACTAATCGATAGCGGTGATGGGTCTCCGCGTGTGGCTCACTCACATATCAGAATTGATTCTCTGTACACACACAAGTACAGAGTGTCGTGATCCGTGCTGTCAGTTGTCTGTGCAACAAGCACATCTGACTTGTAATCCTTGCACACATTTGACGCTTAATGTGAAAGAAAACAGGTTCCTCCCCTGGCGCCGTACTATTGCCACCACAATCTCCCATGCAAAATCGGGGAACCAACAGCGCGGGAACATATTATCCGCCAAGAACCCCAGTCCACCCGTTCTTGTGTCATTCAAAGCGTGGAAAGGTCGAGATAACAAGGGACACCCATCAGGCCTAATGATAAATCAAATTCCCACGTTGCGTTTCCCAAGTTACACCTCTACCATTGGATCACTTTCCTGTATATCTGAGGGGAGAGGTCAACATGCCGACACAGGAGGCCTCGTCAAAAACCCCGATACGTTCTACAAGTGATCGAAAACGGAACAGAGAAAGCAACAACAGTGACTTTCAACTCGTACACCATGCAGAGTTATTTTCCTCAATACTTTTATTGGCTTATTTTTGCTGGTGTCGTTTTATCTGTGATTTCACAGCGCCCGTGTTACTTACGCTACGTTCGAGGTTTCGCGTTCGACGTTCAAATTGAACCTGAACGTATTGTGTGTTCGCAACAAGAATTAGAGGGGCACCATGGCTTTCCCGGTGAGCTCGCCGCTCATCAATTCTCACGAGGTCAGGCAGCCGGCACGTGCTTATGTGCCGGGTGTGCTGTAGATGAGGGTGAAGAAGCTTCACAACAGCCGCACTCCATATGACACGCTTGATCGGTATAACAAGGAAGATTCGGTCCCAGAACAGCGACCGGGGTCAATAGAAGAGGCGGCAGAATACCCACATTTAAATATCACATCAATAGTATCCTGCTGACGCGAATTGCCCCCCCTAGTGCCGCTGTGAGCTCACAAAACCAGCCAACAAGAAAATATAGACCGAATGTGCAGTAATTTATTGAGCACGGAAGAACATCTCCCAGATCTACGAATGTATTTGGGTTGTTGTTGTGCCGTCCTGGAGGCGTGTTGGTTCGGATGTCTTGGTTCGGTTTTCTGAGGTCCTACAAAGAGAAATATATCACGGAGTTCTCAATCTGCTGTCTCGCTGCTCCTGCAGCAAAATTTGCATCGACGCGTGTCCACTGGGCCCAAGGGCCACGTGTTAAGGAAGACACGGTGAGTAACACGCAGCCCGCTTTGGAGGGTCACGCGGCAGAGAGGGGCAGCAGCTAGCTACATCGAAGTTCGGACGATAGCTCGCAAGCATGTCGTAGCTCTTCTCCCGCCCACCCACCGCTTTCTTTCGAAGATGAGGAATAGGAGAGACCATACGAGTGAGGGATCTCTTCGAAGAGGCCTCTTAATACTTTCTGTCATTCGAATTTTCTATGTAGAAGTCAGTATAGCGTGGCTGGGGTGTTTTCTGGATGGTGGTGCGTACCATTTGGAGGCTCAATCGTCCGAGACTGCTACTACCGTACAACAGTTTGGTCCCGTCTGGTGGTATTCGGAGGGAGATTTGTGTTCTGTAGTAGAGACACGAAGGATAACGCGAAGGCCTTGTGCCATGCGGGACGTGTGGTACGGGGGAAGTCTCTCTTTGTAGGCCACAGAAATATTAATCAAGGCACTTCGAATGAATTAAAAAAAATCCCCCCGTACACTGACGGTGTTCTGCCAGTATACAGTATTCTACGTACGTACTTGTAAGATACCGATCTGTGACGGGAGATCTCCCACCTGCAATCACCCGCTTACCTGGCGAAAAATAAAGAAATGAAGTTCGAGACTGGACTTTTTGCTGTATTAACACAGTTTGCAAAACCCGTCATCGGTATCTCTCCACATGAGCCGTTGGATCCGCGGGCGGCATATGCTGGAAGCATTACCTTCGGCTGGGAATGTATTGCTGTATCTGTTGAGAAGCACGATGACCACTAGTCTGGACCAATAGTCAGCCGCTGAATAGTGGTCTACAAAGGTGGTCATTGTGCTCTTCAACAGTATGCATAAAGTACATTTGCAGTACCACGGACAAATAATAGAAAGACGAAGACGGCAAGACCAACAGAAGCAAGTGTGTGAACTTGTGTGAACATGTCTGATTGCCCGAATTGCATCTTCGTGGGATTTTGGAGCGCTCCAAAGCGGAAGTTCGTACTGACTTCAGCTCCGCTGTAGGGTGTTAGATAGGGCCCGGAGATAGGAAGAGTAATAATCGGATCGAGTCTCATTTTTTTTTCCGGGCAGAAGGACCAGCGAAGTCGGCCAATTTTGAGGACGCAGGCTACCGACAGAGGCAGAAGCCGGCGCCGTTGCAGTATTCTCCCTAAAACGGACTTGTTATTCCTTTGGGCTGTCGCATCCTGCTGAGTCTCTTGTTTTCCAATTTTTTTATTTCTGGCGAAGAAAACATCCACACACCAAGTCTTCATGCAGCACTAAACCGACAGCTCGATGTGGCGAACACTGGGGGTTGTGGCAGCACAGCAGCAGTGGATACCGCAGCCCGCGGCGGCGCTGGGCCGCGGGGTGCGCCGCGAAACTAACCCTCTCCCCCCCTACCGAAAAATTGCATGATATGAGCTAGGTAGGTGGGAGCATGGCAGCGGCAGCAGCAGCAGTGGGACGTTTTTAATGGACACGCTCCCCCAGCTTCTACCCCTTGTTTCTTTGTCTTCATAGGGGATCGCACGATCATGTTTCTTTTTTGGGGACGTTTCTTATGTTGTGGCTGAGATTGAGCTGTAGCTGTGTTTCGTAGCCTTTTTCTCTTGACAGAATTTTTCTTCATGCTACATCAATTCCCCGCTTCACTCGCGTCGTTCTTGTATCAGTCATTCGATACAGCAGCCTCACGCAAAGATAGAAAGGCCAAAGACGTGCACAAAAGATACACAAAGCGGGATGACTACCCACCAGCTGTAGCTTGGCGCGCCGCTTGCTCAGGAAGTTCTTGCGCACCAGAGCCCCGAACTGTCGGAGGAAAGAGGCGGCATGATCAGTATCTCCATCCCCGGCGCTTGGCGACACCCGCATCCCCAAGGCCATCGACAAGCCGGCACTACCACGCAGGCCAGCGGCGGTCTACACTAAACCTTGCGACGTGTCAGTGGGTTATCCAGGCCCAGGACGAAGGGCACACACGCGCTCGCGCGCTTTGTGGAAGCCCATGCACGCCTTTTTCGGACCCGTGGCGGTATCTTTTGTTCGATAAAGGCTAAGCTATTTGACCAGTCGACCAGTTATCAATCACTGACGGAGTGGTCTAGTGAGGTGAGAGTGAGGTAGCCTTCATCTGATAACGCCGAACGCCGAGAGAACGCCGAACAGCAACCGGTTCCGTTTCAACGGTGTCGAATGCGGAGGAATACCTTTTCCGGTGCCGCCTCGGGAACCGGGAAACGAGAACCAACGAAACTGGTTCAGTTCTGCAGCTGCAGAGCTGCAGAGCTGCAATCTGTGCGTCGTGCTGGCGTGGTGCGTCTGTCCAGTCGTCCAGTCGTCCAGTCGTCCAGTCGTCTGTGTGTTGTCTGTTACGAACTTTTTGGGTTCCACCGTCACGTCAGTACAGCTGCGCCAGTACAGCAGTATCGCGCGCGCTATGCGTCATTGCACCAACAACAGCAGTAGTCTGTCTCATTGGCATTATTTACTCGATGTCAATCCCTCAGTCGCTTTCATTATAGTCTAGACTATCTGTGGCTCCGCTGATAACGTCCCAAGTGCAGTACATAATTACTGTAGGCGCTGTACGCCCAAAAGCCTACGCAGCCCTGTCCAGAAAACATGGTCTAGAGGATAAGGTGAAGGTAGGCGTGGCGAGTCGAGGCCTTTTGATTGGCCCAAGTCTATGCTACAGACGGGGCGGCAGCTTGCGAGCTTCCTCCGCGTCGTTCGCTACTCATTGGCTGAGCTCCATCCACAACCGCCATCAACTTCACAGCACACTCTGTTGTACTGCACACACTGATGTGGGCGTTCCCGCTCGATGATGGTGATGATGATGATGTGATAGTGATGGTGATGTAATGATGATGTGAGATGGAGGTGCATGTATCTAGACTACACATAGTCTACTGGTATATCTTGGCGATGACACAGGTTTGTAATGTGTGCCTACTTACCGAGACTATCATTTCGACGCCGCCGTCAATCCGAGTGCACCGTTATTGCACCAAAATTGGGTCCCGTGCATGTTGGCACACGCATGTTGTAGGGTCACGCGTTCATCACAACAGCGTCTGAGAACAATGAGACTGAAGCAGCGATCAGAAACATAACACTTGCTACTAACAACACGCTGAGGTTTTTGCTGCGGTACATCGGGGAACAAACTTTTATGTGCAAGGCCGGTGAGCGCGGCCCCACCTCGCGTATTTGCGACAAGGAGCCAATGAGAGGCTGTCACAAGCCATCACGAAGTCCTCGATCGGTCCCTTCCTTGGGAATCTGTGTCTCGAAGGTTGAGGATTCAAACAGCGGAAACGAAGCCGCACACGACTCATGCTACGGACGGAAATATGATATCGAAAACCCACTACGTCTTATTCATGTTATTCCGTCCGGGTGCGCCCTGTCCACCACCACATTCTCTGGTCATGGCACCCACAACATTGCTTGGGGACGTCGGTAGCAGCAGCGATGGTGTAGCGTTGGTAGCAGTCGTTGCAAAGCTCGCCGGTGCTGGTGGCGCGCTCTCGGTGTTGCGTACGATCACTCCGTTCTGGCCGACAACCTCGAAGCGCTTGCTGGCGAGGTCATGCCACTGTTTTTCGCCCGTCGCGTCGTACGCGCATCGGTGCATCCTCCGCCTTGAGTCGTATCCAACAACCTGAGATTGGTAACGGTTTTGCAACGTCTGTTTTATATCCGTTGAACGACAACAGCAGTATGTGTGTTTTCATTCGACAGATCTACACGGACAGACACGGGTGATAGCTGCGATACGGTGCAAAACCGGCGCAAAACGAAAGATGGCATACTCACGCCAGCGTTACGGACGGTTCGTGAGGAGTGGTGCCACCTCGTACTTTCTCCTATGACAGACAAGTGGGCACCAGACAGCACTGCTGACCTTCAGCAAAAGAAACTAGAATCAACAGGTACCATTTGTGAGGTAAGACATTGATACACGCATATGATCTCGGTCAAAACAGCCACCACACTACAAATGAATGAAGTAGACTTGCCGACTTCCTAGACCTTTGGTAACACCCAGTCACTGGTGCTGTATAAAACCGTTATTGTCACGGTCTATGTGCGAAGTGCTTAAGTCGTACACTCCCGAGTTTGTTATTCTAGAAAGGAAGGTTTACCTGGCACTCGTAGTAGTGGTCGTAGCGAAAGGAATACACCTGTTGTTACCGTTGCGTCCAAGATTCGGGCATGCACACAACAGCGGGTGAGTCGTCCGATATCAGGAAGCGTGAGTAATCCAGCGACACCGAGCAAGACGTAGAAACGCGACGGTTTCCCGATACCGGAGTGGATAGCTTGTTGGACAAGAGTGCCCTAAACGTGTAGCGTGGGTCTTCTAGCATTCGGATTACGCTGACAAGCGGGGCGGGGATTTACGATACCCCATCACCCCAATGCCATCATCACATGTCAGCCATCCACCCACCAGAAGACGAAGTCAGTAACACTGACCGACCCTAAACGGCAATTTTTGGATGGATTTTTTTTTTTGTCTTCACTTCAAATCAGCGCTCACAGCACTGGTGCCGTTTACTCCAACCCGTGGTCACACCGAAGAGCCCCTCTCTACCCTCCCCTCCTGCGGTACTTTGCCTTCGACTTTTAATGCGAGAAGAGTTCAGCACTCTCTTCCCTCTGTGTACACACAAACTAGCGCTATCCACTAGGCCAGGAGCGGTAGCGAGAGAAAACTCACTTTGCAAGAAAAGCTCGCTTACGCCGGGATTCGAATCCCTAACCTGACCTCTATTAATAGAAGGTTTCGGGGATACCAACTAGACCACCGGGGCGACCGGCTCTGGATACGGTGATGACAATAAAATACCCGACCGTGGCGTTCTCCATCACCCGTAAAGAGAGGCCGGGTGTTCCGGGGCACCACCAAATATGCGAAGAAATATGCGAAGAAAGCAAAGAAAAATATGGGGGCCTGGGAAAGGGAATATTCCTGTGCGACTCTTGGGCCGAAGAGACGTTCAGCAACCAAACGAAGTTACGGTAGTCATCTCCCACTGCGGGCCGCAGTTTCCAATGTACCCCCGTCCCCCCGGGCGCCTTGAACTACATAAAAAAAAGCGTGGGTACACGCTACTACAAGCTTGCCATTTCGCACCTTCAGTCGGAGCCCTAGATCCGCCACACTGTACGAAAGGCCCTTCTTCCTCTGGTCGTCGGTATCGGCCCCGAGGAACTCCTGACCAAACCTCTGTTTCTGCTTTGGCGACGATCGTGCGAGACGTGGATGCGTCGCTGCAACCTTTGCTGAGGAACCACGGCCGCCATCACTACCGCCACTTCCCAGCCTCCCTTGCTGGCGCCGCCGTGGCCAGGGTTCCTCGCCGCCACCGTCGTGTGGTCCCACCTGAGAAGACGTCGGCTCTAAAAACGCCGACGGCTTTCCTCGCACAGGGGACCTGGAACCTCCAACTTTTTTGTGGTAGATTCTCCGCGAGCTCGACCTTGCTCTGTTCCTGCCGGTGGGCGGCCCTCCCGTGCTGGTCGCCGGTCGCCGGCGCTGCACACTCGGGGACGGGAAAGGGTGACCGTGCAAGGACGATGGCGACGAGGAAATCGGGGACTGATTCTGAGTTCCGGTCTGCCGCTGCTGCCGCCGTCGCTCGAGGGGGGGCTTGATCGCGGGCACCGCTCGTTGCACCCTTTCCCCCGCAAGCGCCTCCACCGCAGAGTTGTCGTTGCTACCACTGCTGTTGGTGCTGTTCGCTAGTCTGTGGGGGTCATTAATCTCGCAACCGTCTGTTGCTGTTTCAGGGGATGCTAGCACGGCCATCATCATCGCCGTCGTGGTTGCGGTGGTGGCAGGGGTGGGGGTGGGGTTGACGTTCGTCATCGAATGACTTCCCCTTGTCGTTCTACTGGATTGTTCGGTCCAGCCGGTCCTTGCTTGGCCCTTGTCGTCGTCGACATTGATGCCGATGCCCTTCTCCTTCGTTCCAAGTGCCCGGAGGACGGGTGGTGTCACCGTCACCATCAAGCTGCACGTGTCTGGTGCTGCGAGGGCTCCGTCGTAACACGGCGGTGGCTGTTGTTGTTGTTGTCCTCGTCGATCTTTGTGCTGGTCTTGGAGTTGCTGAACTTTAACATTTTCTTCTACTGCTTGGCCTCCGTTTGCATCGGTGCAGGTTGATGACGTAGGATGAAACCGCGCGACGCTCGGTTCAATCGTACCTTCCAACGATGTTGCGGTGGTGGTATTGGTGGTAAGTGTTGTGGTGGTTCGCGAGTCCGACGTGTCAACACGGACATCGACAACCCCCCCGCCGGCTCCCGCCATCAACTCCGCCAGCTGAGCTTCTAATGCATGTCTTTGAGCTCTCACAGAGGCAAGACGACGTCTCTCACCACGAAGCCGGCGCCTCTCTCTGCCCTGGGCCTCGAACATCAAGTCCTCGAGCCTCTGAGATTGATCAATAAACACTTCTATATCTGCTTGCTCGTCAGGGTTTCCGTTGACGTTGTCGCCGTCGTTGTCACCGTCGCCATCTGCCCCTTCGAAAGCCCCGTTCTTTACCGGAACGGTTGCTGTTCCTCGCCCTCTTCCACCCCCACCACTTCGTTTTACCAAGCTTCCGCTGACAACCCCTTCTTGGATCTCGCGACGAAACATGGCGAGCTGCTTCGCGTCCTCTGCATCCTGCTCCTCCTGCACCTTTTGCTCCGGCGAGCCCGGCGCCCCTTCAGCCTCCGCGATGTAACTAACAATAATCCGAACCTCCTCCGCCGTGAGCACATCCTCTACAGGCTCGCCTTCACCTCCCGAGTCTTGTCCTCGGCCTCCGTCCACAGCGAACTGCCTCTTCCAAAACTTAGGAAGACGTGCCGCCGAAGAAGGCACCGCTGCCGCCGCCTTACTTGGACTTGCGCTCCTCCTTCTGCCCATTACCACACCGCGCGATGGCGACGACGACGCTCTCCGGGCGGGGTCATCTGGGTGACGAGACGACGACGATGATGCCGGCCTTCGACGCCGCGCGTCGGCAGCTGCGGCGGCATACCTCGCGCTCCAGTCGATTGGGGAAGACGGCGGCCTGCCTCCTACGCTCCGCGCGCCGCCGCCCGTGATGCTGTTCGGATGCCGACGCTGCCGTTTCAACCGTTGCTTGTTGCTTTGGAGGGTGAGGCGCTTAACATCTTCCCTAAGGTGGGCGTTATCTTCCCGCAAGCTTTCGTTCTCGGCGATGAGCTTGGCGGCCTTGCGCTTCTGGACAGCTGTAGCTGCTGCTGCTGCTGCTGCTGCTGCTGCTGCTGCCGATGATGGTGATGGTGATGGTGATGGTGGTGATTCTGAGACTCGCGAAGACTCTTCGCTTCCAGCTACGGTCGATGAACAACTGTGCCCCGCTGCTGCGTTTTTGGCCACCGTCGATGTCGTCATGGAGTCCCCTTTATCACCCTCCTCTTTGGCTCCTCTTGCCGACCCACCATCAGCACCGCCGGGGCTAACGTCGTCAACAGTTTCCGGGCAAGGTTTCGTTTCCACAGGTGTTCTGTTTCTGTCGTGGTTGTGGCAACTTCGGCTGGATTCGTTGGGGCAGTGTCCATTGTCACCGTCGTCTTCTGCAGCCGTACCAAGTAGTGCGTCTTCGAGGACTTCGCGGAGACGCTTCTTCAGGCGCTTGATCTCGGCTCGGGCTCGGGCCAGCAGCACCCTGTCGTCAACGACCTCGTTCGCCCGTAGACGCACCATCACCTGCGACCCGTAATTAGTTGAGTACGTTGGGCTTCGCACAACCACTTTGTGAACGAACCATGGTGAAATGAATGGTGCACAGCAGGCGTTTGGGATCGAAAACAGAGTAGAGGATAGCCTAGAGGGTAGAGAGATTCGGGGGCGAGAGGTGTAGTTTTGTCTGCTTAGGTACGATCTGTATACTGTTTACGTAAAAGGGTTGATATTTAGATGGGGTGGTGTGCAGAACTTGGTGTTTCTGTGCGCCGGAGACATGTGGCTGCGAAACAAGCAATGGCGAACGAGCTCTCACGTTAGAGCTGTCCTACTTGAACTCATTGAGAGAGAGTAACAAGCGGGGGCCAAGAAACGGGCGTTTTGCTCTACTTTCTCTCCTACCGGCCGCCGCCACGGCGTTCACCGTAGCAAAGTTTCACCACGAGGAACAAGGAAATGTTGTCGGAAAAGCTGTCAGGAATCGCCCAACACCCCTCCCACCTTCTTGGCGCGATCGGCGAACTGAAGAGTGTTTATCGTTTCGTGGGTCTGCCCCGCGAGAGGGTTAATGCACGCGATTATTGTGGTCCTCGTGTTCCCGCCCAGAGAGTCCTGCAAGAGCCTCGTGAGCTTGGAGTCCCTGTACGGCACGTGGGTTCTCCCCTTCTCCGATAGTGCGGACACGACGTTTCCTAGCGTGGATAGGCTCTGGTTGATGCTACGTAGCTCCTTGAAGTGTCCCTTCGAGATGCTCAGTGCTGAGTCCATCTTTTCAGACCCCGCGAGATCGACCAAGCTGAGCTTGGCCTGCCGGTACGTTATGTGGTCGCTGGCACCACCACCGCCCTCTTCGCCGCCCCGCCCCCCACTCTTCACTTCCACTGTAAGCTGCATCACCGCGTGGCTTCTGCTGCTAGCCTCGTTGTGCTGCGTGGCGCGCACTCGCCTGTTGGCAGCGCCAAGGTTCACGTAGCGTAGCACGTCCTGCGCTCCTCCAACTCGAAACGACGAAAGCCCGTTGACGAAAACGTTCGCTTTTCCTCCCTTCGGAACAGGACTTGCGCGATTTTTTTTACCGCAGCCGGCGCCAAAAAGCACGTCTTCCCGATTCATATAACCAGTCTCATCTTCTCCACCACGACTACTTTCATTACTCCATGGACGTCGTCCACCACTAGAAACACTATTCCTGTGCCCCCCCCCTCCGCCTCTTCCCCCTCGGTCCCCTCCTCCGGCCTCTTCTCTGATTTGGAGGGGCGCGGCTCCCGCTGCCCCTTCGCTATGAAGGAGGAGGTCGACTAAGTTTTCGTTGTAGATCTGCAGGAAAGAGCACGTCACCGAGTAAGAGAAGGTCTCATCCTCTTCCGATTCGCGGTTGAGACGGTCGAACAGGAATTGTACCGCTCGGGGGATAATGCCCCATTCCGTCTGATCGTCCGAGAGTCGTGTCCCGCCGCCAGGTCCTTTGAGTTGAGAAGAAGAGGGTCGTGCATGAATGCATTTTGGGTCAACATGAAGAATCTTTGTACGCGACACGTTGTTCCCATAAAACCATCATACAATACACAGGAGCTTCAATAGCACTAGTCTATCCGAAAAAGATCATGGTATGATAAACAACACACGGGGTTGTCGCGATGTACACCTACTGCTCCAGGTGCAATGTGCCTTGTTGAAAGCCAGTCGAATTTTCCGATTGTGAAAGCACCCGCACAGCCAAGATCAATCCTCTCATCCATCCGATTGTACACTTGCTTCCCGCGCTTCGGTACCTATTAGTGTGTGGGTCTTTCCGGATCCTGTCTGGCCGTACGCAAGAACGCACGCGTTGAAACCCCGTACGACGGTGTCCAATGTAGGGACGAGCCCGAGGAAGATGTCGTCCTGGGTTGAGCTACAGCCAAAAACTTTGTCGAATGCACACTCGATCGATTTGTTTGGTCTGTCAGCGTCCCGAACACACACGCTCGTCCCGTCCTCGTTAATCTCGACCGCCTGCTGTGACCAGGGTTGATGAGAAGCACGACACACGAGGTGAGCTTTTGTACTAGCAGAAGCATATTTCAGTAGGTGAAAGTCATGCAGCCGATGCAGGAGACCTGTCATTGAACTACATGCATCACTTCCGCTGGTTTGTTGGTGTTTGTCTTGTATCAAATCGTAAACACTCCCAACGGGTTCTTATTTCGGCCCACCTGCGAGCTGTCCCCTTGTTCATCTTGCGAACCACCAGTGCTTCGCACTCGAACGAAAACAGCGATACCTTCAACTTTATGCTTGGTTTCGCCTCTTCGTTGCCCCATTGTTCCGTCTAAGAGCCACGCTCAGAGAGAGCTCTTTAGGCAAATGCGGCTTGCGTGCACTGTAAGATGTCAGGAGGAAATTCGGGATCGTACACAGGAGAAACTACATCATGAAAAATCCGTTTCAAATCATCTCGATGTGTTATGCGGGCAAACTTTGCGTTGCTATGGACTTGGCGATCCAAGTCTCTTGGAGGAGATAGCCTAAAATGAGGTGTGCCATTCGTTCGAAGAGGTGTGATCTTTGCGGAGCAGTACTCACCAACGCCCTCCCTCGACACGTCAATGTCGTACATGTAGACTTGGACTCCACGACACACGACACCACAACCATACTCGGACAGAAACTATGTTTGTACCTCAAGCATCGGTACAGAGTGGAGGGGAGATGAGAAGGTGACGAGAGAGAGGGGGAGAGAGAGAAGCATGGGGACAAGAACGGGAACAAGAAGGACGAGCGGGAAGATCTGCGTATCTTCGTGAAATGCGTTTCGCACCAACCGGGAGTAGTTACTCCGCACACACACGCCAACGATCCTCTACAAAACAGATCAGGCACGAGCAGGGAGGGCGGGCGGACATAATAATATGTGTAAAGGAGGACCATGTGGGCGGCATGGGAACTCCTGCTCTTGTGCCTTGTTGGAGGTGCAGGAGCAACGTTGCTCGGGCAAATCTCTGCGTTTGTTTGCGCCCCAAGGCTGCCGAGATCACCTGACGTGGTTCGGATCACCCAGGAGCAGCAGCACGCGTGTCAATCCATCGCTCGGAAGGGCGTTGTCAGCTCACCCTTGTCAGTGAGACCCACGACCAGAGTCTCTCCTGCCGTGTCGTATTCAGTGCGCATGGGTGGGGGCAGTGGGTTTGGTCGAAGGCCGTTCAAACCGGAAGGCAGGATGGGCATGAGTGCTGTGAGCAACAGCAACAGCAACAGCAACAGCAACGGCAACAGCAACGGCAACAACAGCAACGACAGCACAAGTACCAGCGCCACTACCACTGCTGACGACAACAGCGGTAACGGGGACGAAAGTGGACAAAACACAGTCAAAATGCCTCCAGACGTACAACCGGGAGGTGCGGACAAAAACGCTAACCTCGGTGTTGCTTTTGTTCGACTGGCCGAGGTATCGAAGTCGATCAAGCCGCTACCACGTGTTGGCCTGCAGCAGCAAGGCCAGACCAAGAAGAGGAGGAAGAAAAAGCCGTCTCGCCCTGTGAGTAGTGGCAGCCCACTGCTGTCGAAGGCAACGGCCCCCGAACGTGTCCCCCTCGGCAACGATGTGGAGGCAGAACCACCAGCAGTAGCAGCAGCAGCAGCAAAAGTATCGCCAGTGGAAGATAGACGGGGGACCTGGAAATGGATAAGACCTCCATGGCACAACCGGAAGCAGGCCGTTCCAGACACGTGCGAGCCTGCCATAGCGCCTGACGCAGCGAGCGCGACGATGGTAGCGGCTCCCTTGGGGAGTGAAAGGAGCACCGGCGGCAAGCAGCAACGCAATCCTGGATCGTGGGGCTCCTCAACCTCTTCGCTTCCCATGCTCCCGCCGGCACGACAGCCGAGCGATGTCTCGGCGCCGCGACCGCCACCTTTTCCGCTGGAACCACTCCCCGCCCCCTCAACGAGCAAGGAAAGCCAGCAGCAGCAGCAGCAGCAGGAGGCCGAAGAAGGAAACCAGGTTGTCGATGCGGTGTTGTACGCGATCAACCTCGGGTGGCTGTGGTCTCAAGTCGCTGCCCTCGGCGAGAAGGTCGTGTCGCCGCAGCTGCAGCAGCAGCAGGCGGAGATGTCGGAAGAGGCGAGTCGAATCGTGGATTCGATGCTGGGCATGATAAAGCTCGGCGTCAAGCTTGGCTGGCCGTGGACTCCGGAGAGCACGAGTCCGGCGGCCGCCGCTCCAGACCAAGAAGGGGTGATGATGGGGGCAAGCAAGGAGCTTCCCTTGAGTTTGCCTACGGTTCCTCCTGACCTGCCGCGAGAAGAGGGGGTGAGCGATAGCGGGCCTCCTACGCGCGGTGGCCGCAGCTTTTCCCGCGTGAAAGAAGCCATCGTCGGGACGGTGCTCGGCTCTCGGCTCCTTCGGACGACGACGACGATGACGACGACAGCCGGTGCCCCAGGGGCAACAACGAAGCGGAGTTGCACCGCGCATGAAGCTGCTCCCCTCACGAGCGTGGCCGGCGCACCCGCTGCGCCGCCGCGTTCTGCTGCCCCGACGCTTTCGCTCCCACCGGCCGCTGCAGCGCTGCGGCGGACTGACGGCAGCAGTCCCGGACCAGCCCCCGCCGGCCGCGCGCCGTGGCGACCGCCGGGCTATCGCTGGGGAAAATCCTTAGTCTCCAACATGAGCGGCTTACCGGATGGAGAGAGCGAGCGGGTGACGGCCGCCACTGACGACGGCGGCGGCAGTAGTAGCGGAAGGCAGGTCGCGGGGGTGGGTGCAGCCTCTGCTGGTACGGGCTGGTCGCCGTCGGCTGCTGCTGCGGCAGACGAACAAGGGGGGAAAACCGAGGCGACAAGGGGTGTCCAAGGGCAGCAAGAAGAGGCGCAGCAGCAGCAGCTGTCAGCGAGGAGAATGAGCGTTTTTCGTGCCCTCGCTACGACGGCCGGCGGGGTCGCAACTCGACTCCCTTTGATGAAAAAATCGCGCAGTGAGGACGCGCAGGAGCAGGACTCGCCCGATCAGGCGTACAAGAGGAACAGTGTTGGCGAGTGGGCGTCGGTTGAGGTTTCTCCGCCTGCCTCCAAAGGCGCCAACGGCGCACAGGGCGGCGGCGGCGGTGGCGGTGGCGGCGGCGTGCCTTGGTGGCAGGCAGGGGCCGCAGTGCTCGTTGGCGTCGGGGCCGCGCTTTACAGACCCGTTAACAGACTGCCGGGATTGTTATTGAAGGATGAGAAGGAGGAAGAGCAGCGAAGACGACAAGGGGAGGAGGGGCGGCAACAGGGGACGCTTTCGCTCGTGGACGCTACTAAGAGTCCAGCTAGTTTCCAACTGGCTCGTCCGGCCGAAGAGGGGGCGTTGGTGCCGCCGGAGCCGCGGCCGAACCCGCCGCCGCAGGAGCCGCCGGCGGCGGGGACGACCAGCTCCGGTTCGCGCGCTCGGCAGGGGGTAGCAGGCTTGGTGGACAGGGCGGCGACGATGTCGAGGAGGGCGAGGCTGTGGACACTCTTGAAGCGCAGGTCACGTGCTCGTGCCGAGCCCCTTCTGGCGAGCGTGGACACGAGCATCATGTCGCTCACCCCGTCCGAGCTCCTATCGCCACCGGTGGAAGAACAGGAGACCGCGCTGTCATCTTCGAGCGGCAGGGGCCCACAAGAGCCGGTGGGTGGCGGGGCGGGGGGGGTCGCCGCGTCCGTGGGGGTGGGGAAAGGAGACGCGACAACGACGAGCGAGGTCAGCGCCCCCCAGGCGGTCGGCGGCGCGGGGTGGAACCTCTTCGGGTTCTTCCCGAAGGACAAGTTTTCCGACTACCTGCCCGCCGGCCCGTCGCCGGTGGTGGAGGGAGAGGAGGAGGAAGATGACGAGGAGGAGGAAGAAGAGGAGGAAGAGGAGGAGGAGGAGGAGGCGGAGGCGGAGGAGGAGGAGGAGGAGGAGGAGGAGGAGGAGGGCAGAGCGTTGGTGGCTCTGGGTCTGGTGGCGGGGGCCGTCGGCAGGGACAGGTCCAAGATTGGGCCGCGCTCGGTGCAGAGAGCAAGGACTTNGCGGCAGCAGCGGCGGCGGAGACGGTGGCGAAGCTGGCCAAGGCGTCTGCTTCTTCGAGCAACAGCGGCGACACCGAAGAGAACGAACCCGAGGTGGCGGCGGCTGCGGCAGCAGCAGCAGCGCCGGCGTGGCCGAAATCGGCCTGGCTGAAAGGTCTAGACCCGAGGGCGCAGGTGCGGCGGTGTGTGGTGCTTGTGGACTTTGTGCTTGTGGCTGCTCCCACGTGCCGATTGTTTCCTACGTACGCACGGTGCGTGTTGCCTATCTCTTTTCGAAATAATGATGCTTTTGGGCCCTTCCATCCCCATCTAATCTCCTGGGCCCACCTCCGGTATAAATCCCCAGCAGCCTTCCCATATACGTCTCCAATGCCGCGATCCTGGCCATCTCTGTCTCGAGCCTCTTCTCCTACGCGTAGGGTCTAGACGAAACGATTAAGCAACATACGGTATTAGTGCACCTCTGCGCCCTCCCGCAGGGTCTGGGTCAATGGGGAGTATGTTTTACCCAGGACCGAACGATGACGACAGAAACATTTCTTGATGAATGTGAACCGCCGTACTCCTTCCTTCCAGTACAGGACACGCCAACAACAGGAGTAAACACATCGTGCGTGCTCTCTTTATCTCTTTCTTGGGTGGGCAAATTCAGTAAGCCAGGCACACACGCTTCGCACGCCTTACTACGCATGCGACACCACGTTCGATTTTCCAAAAGGTGGAAGCTGCAATGCGCGACGCTCTCCACCCGGCGTTGGACTTTTCGGTAAGCGCAGCACGCACGTAGCACGCCGCCCATGCACCCTACTATGCACGCGCGCGCGTTTCACCACTTTTAGGTGGAGGCTGCCATGCGCGACGCTCTCCGTTCGGCGTTCGGCTACGGCCTGGTGGCGCCGACGGCCGGCGTTCCGGCCGAGACGCTCGAGGCGGCCACCCTAGCCGCCGGCAACGCGGCGGTGGCGGAGGGCGCCAAGCAGCTGCTGGAGGGGAAGAGTAGCAGCCCGACGGGCCGATACCTGGACGAGCTGGGGCCCGGCGGGGGGGGGGGGGGGGGGGGGGGG